>PVKA01013804.1:0-54084 GCA_004027165.1 Ctenomys sociabilis | reverse complement strand
CCATTCTTTCTGGAGTGAGATGATATCTCAGTGTTGTTTTTATTTGCATTTCACGAATGGCTAGCGATGTGGAGCATTTTTTCATATATTTGTTTGCTTCTTTAATTTCATCCTCTGAGAAGTGTGTATTCATCTCAGATGCCCATTTCTGAATTGGGTCTTTAAATTTGAGGGCCCTGTTATATCTTAGTTCTTTATATATTCCAGACAGTAGTCCTCTGTCTGACTGCTTATTAGTTAGGATTTTTTCAAAATGTGTGGGTTGTCTTTTCACTCTGTTGACAATTTCTTTTGACATGCAGAAGCTCTTTAAGAAGAGTTGATCCCATTTGTTGATTCTTTCAGCCCCACCCTTTCATGACAACATAACATTTCTCCAACTGTAACATCTGGTGCTACCCAATCTTCTACCTCTATTCTCCTCTCCAAACACCCCAAGGACAATGGATACGCTTGGAATGTCACAGCAGTAGTGGTCTACTTCATGCCTGTTCTTCCTTCATACCCGTGGGCAACAGTCAGTATAAAGTAAAAATGGCAACTGCAGTCTGCTTCCCTATAATCCAGATCTTTTTTTTAAGCAACCTATCTTTTGAGCACACATGCTTACCACAGCCCCCTAAGAATATTCCCACTTGGTACATAGCACATATAGGGTTGGAACAAAACACATTTGAGTCATATTATTGGTCAGTGATAACAAAGGAGACACGGGAAGAAATGATTGGAAGACATGGGTGAGTGGATGCTAAAGAATTAGGACCTAATTACTGAACAGTTTGTTATCTGGGAGCCAATAACACCGACAAATACCATGGAGCATTTAACAGTGTCTGGAGTGTGGCTGTGTGACATAGATCCTTTATCCTTCGGTCCTTCCCAAAAGACCAATAGTTATTTATTGACTTGTAATCCAAGTCTTGGGAATGCTAGGGATCCAGTCCCTGGCTTCATTCAAGGATGGAGTAGGTATGTCACCTGTCTTTTACTCCATATCAGCGGTCTATGAGGTTAGAACTTTTACAGGTGAAGATAAAGGAGCTAAGTGACTTGGTGTCTTAGTTACTTTCATTGTCACTGAGACACAATAAATGACACCAAACTCATTTGTAGAAGTTTTGGTCCATGGTCCCCTGGCTCCAAGAAGGGGAAGCAGCAACTTGGTTCATGGTTGGGAAGAGGAGCAGAAAGTAAAAGAGGAACCAGGAAGGCAGTTGCACCCCACCAGGTCCCACACCCAGGGACCCATCTCTTTTAACCAGGCCCCATCTCCTCATAGCACAGCCAGCTATACACTCACTCATCAGCAGACTTGTCCAGTTGTGTGTATTTCACACCCATGATCTAACTCCTTCCCAAATCCCTGCCTATGATCACAATGAGGATCTGGGGAAATCTAGATAGAAACCACAACACCTGCTTAAGGCCATACAGCTAATAAGGAGCTGAGTATAGGCTCAACTGAGATTTGTGTTCACCCCAGGGATCCAGCACCTGACCATCAGCTCATCAGCTCTCTTGGAAGAATTGATGCCAGAAGAATGACAGATACATGACATCATGTGAGAATTTAACCCTAGGAATCGCTGATGTGGTCTGGTGCTCAGTTAAACTTCGTATGCTGGTGGCAGGCTTTCCCTATCACAGCAGACCTCAGATGCATCGGAGCAAGCAGAAAGCCATTAAGCGTGTACTGATCCGAGCCTTTCAGATGGCATCAGCTAAGGCAGGTGAACTATGCACTGAGCAGGAACAGCTGTCAAGGCTTCTGGACAGGCAAGCCTTCGATGGTCGCTGCTCTAGACACCTGAGTCCCTCCCTCCTGAAGAAGGCACAGCAAACCCCCCCAGGATCCTTGTACCTCCTCTTCTCTTTCCAAAAATCTCGATTGAATTCCTTCAGTCATGTCACATCTTGTAACCTCGCCTCACTGCAGTCTGGCTTCCACAAAACCTTATTTCACCAACAACACTGTGACCTCCAAATCATCCAATTCACAGAGATGCCTTGATCTTTACACGAATGGACACTGTTCATTTTGTGTAAATCCAGACACTCTGCACTATCCCTTCCTGAAAAATCTGCCTCCCATGTATTTTTTTATGAGTCCTCTAAGGAGGAAAATAAGGCTAAGATAAAATAATATGGAAGTACAAAGACTTCTGCTTGCTGGGAAGGTCTTTGGCATAGTTAAGCCTATTGGGCATGTGTAGAAGCCCAACACATGTGCAGTCAGGTGGGCCAAGGAGGAGCACCAGGGACTGAAGTCAGTGAGGGATGGACTGCAGAGGCGATCTGGAGCAGTCTCTCCAACTTTGAGATAGCACTGGTGTCAGTGTTGAGCCACCTAGGCTCAGCACTCCTGTCTACTTGGGCGGCTCCCTTGCTCAACTTTAAGATTCGATGAACACTGAGTAGCTTCTATGCAAGGTCCAGTAACATGCACCCAGGAGACACAGAGGACTGTGAGTAAGGATACATGTTCTGCTGTTTGTGACAGAGGTCCAAATTGCAGCTGGCTTGAGCAATGCAGATGGCAGTGTGTGTGTGTGTGTGTGTGTGTGTGTGTGTGTGTGTGTGTTACTAAGGATTAATCCAGGCCTTTCACACTGAGACACACCCCAGCATTCCCAGCTCCACTCAGTTTTTTTTTTTATTTTTAGACAGGGTCTAAGTGACTAGGAGCTGGGCTCAGACCTGTGCTCCTCCAGCCCCAGAGTGCTGGGGTGATAGGCCTGTGCCACCACAACCAGCCTCATGTGGCAGTCTTACTTGGAAAATCTTCAGGCAGCCTGTGTTAGGACTTGGATTTTGCTAAGATAACAAAATAACTGAGAAAATCAACTTAAAAAGAGGAGAGGTTTCATTTGGCTCACGATTTCAGAGGTTCAGTCTGTGGTCTCTTAGCCTCATTGCTTTTGAAACTGTGGTGAGGCAGCACCCTATGACCAGACTGTGAGATTCATAGCCAGGGTGTAACAAAAACTGAAAAAGAAAGAAGAGGCTGCAATCCAGAGGAGGAGATCTTTAGTTCGGCTCCTGGTTACACAGCATACAGAGCATTCAGTCCACAGTTCCTGGCTCCCAGGCAAGAAGGGCATGGTGGGAGAGTGTGGATGCTCTCATCACAGTGGTCAGGAAGCAGACAGAAAAGGTAGGAGCTAGGGAGGGACACCTTCGGGTCACACCCTCACTGAACAGCACCCACTGCCTAATAGCACACTTGTCTCTGAAGGCCTTAGTGGGTCAACCAGTGGTGAGTGTGATGTCCCCATGATCCACTCATTTTCCATACACCTGAGGCTTTCGGAATACACTTGAGATCTCTACCACAGTGATGGCCAAGTTCTTCCATCAGGCCTCAGAAAACTCCCACCATTTCCCAACAAGCCATGCGGTGGGAACCATGTCTTTGACATATGACTGGTCTGGTCTCCTCTCTCCCAGAGCTGTCTTCTGCCCTCTGCTCAAGCTGGATCCCAACTGCCTCTTTATTTCACTCCATGGAAAGAGAGAAAGCAAAAGGGAGAGTGGTCTCCTTGCCTTTGGCAGGAGATGACACACCGTATTCAGCATGTCTGTTCACTAGTTCATACCCTTGGAAACATGGTCCTTTCCTGTGCGGCCAAGTGCCCAGTGAAGAATCTGTCTCTACAGAACATAGGGAAGGGAAAAATCTTGGAGGCAGAGACAGCCAACAAATACTTGTCACAGAGCAACAAAAGATAAATGGAAGAGGACCCTGTTCCAGGGACCTATCTAACCAACTCTACTATCAAAGCTATAACCAGCTCAGCCAAACCAAAGGAAGAGAGAAAAGATGAAAAGTTAAGGGGGCAAAGAATTAGCCAAGGTTGTTGCTCTCTGGCCATGGTTAAGTTCTGGAATATGCACACTCTGCTAGAAAATGAGCCCGTTCCAAAGAACTCACAGAGAACATGACTACTGATACAGCAAGCCGAGAGAGAGCTGAGGAATCAGACCACATTGATCTCCAACATGCCATGAGGAAGTGGCTCTGACAGGCGAGATTCTGCCTCGCCTGAGTACAACTCACAGTTGTCCCGGTCACGCTGAGGTGTCTGGGCCAGCATGTGGATTTCTATTTCAGTCTCCTCCCTGAGCTGTGCAGTAGCCACTTGATAATGATCCAAAAGAGTCAAGTGTGCTTTAAACACTTCATCCTCTAAGGAGAAAATGTCACTTTTATGCAACCAGGCACCATTCTTTCATTTCAATGTGTCCAAGGTTTCTAGAAATACTCAAACTTAAGAAAACCAAATCCTAACTTCCAGTGGGTCTGATGTAATCTAGGACAGAGGCGACAGCTTATTTTTAATAAGCTCTGCAAACAACCACCTCCACTTGCTCTAGAGTCACTTATCACTTTGTTCTTGGAGAGTAATCATGTTAAAGCCATTTTTTTCCAGCGACATTCAGCATTTCCTAAGTGCATGGCTTAAATTTCAAAGTGTGAGCTGTGAAAGTTATTTTTAAACCTGTTTCCAGAGCCTCATCACCCGTCCCAGCTTGTCTGTGTCCCCAGCTTTGAGGCCTGAGGTGAAAACACTTCTGGGCTCTGCTTCTCTGAGCTGCTGCCAATAGGCAGCTCTGTCCTGTGGAGCAAAGGCCGTGGGATTAAGATGTTGCTGGGCCTTCCTGGTGCCACTCGATGCAAGGGCTTCTGTGCATGGCAAGGAATGAACTTCTACATTTGTTATCTCCTGCTGCGTAAGTTATTCCAGTTCAATAAGTATTTATTACCTCTCTGTTTCTAAAGGTAGTCAGAAATCTGAGCAGAGTGTAGCTTGCAGCTCAGCTGCAACTGGGCTGGGGTCACCAGTGGAGGCTCAGCTTGGAGCTGGAGGATGGCAGTGATTTTTAGGCCCATGCATGTGGCTGTTGCTAGGCTGGCATCCTTGCCACATGGGATGCTCCAGAGAATACATCACGGTGTGGCAGCCTGAGCTTCCCAGATGAGTTCAGAGAGAGAGATGAGAAGACAGAACACACCTGAGGTGGAAGCCACGGTCTTTTCATGACCTAGTTTCCACAGTGTCACTCGTCACCACCAACACAATGTATTCATCAGAATGTCAGGTCCCACCCACCCTCAAGAGGAGAAGATCAACCAGGATGCGCATGGGAGAGGCCCCCTCGTGGGCTGCCAGCTCAGCCTCCTCTGGTGAGACGGGCAGCCCTTGCAGACAGAGTCATCATTTCATCATTTCCTCAGGTGCAAAAGCAAACACAGAGCCCAGATCCACAGAGTTGGGTGAGTTGTAGTCTTCATCCTTCAATATCTAACCCATCCATAGAATGAACACTGCAGCTAGATGCAAATCTTAAAAGCTTCCTAAACAGCCCCTTCCCACTCCTCACATAGCCTGCCACCATGTTAGACTCAGAGTCACCCACCTGATCGGCATGTATTAAAGTTTCTGTCTAGATGTTCGCAAAGCCTCCCACACTGAGAGGTGAGGTGTGTGGAAGGAGACTGGCTTATTGGGATGCTAGCACTACATGTGCTAGTAGGAGTTGGGGTCTGGTCAGAAGAGGCACCACTGGGGTCACCACCAGGAGGGTGATCTCCCCCTGGCTCCTCCTCACTCTCTCACCTTCCAGGCCACCATGACCTGAGCAGCTCTCTTCCACCAGAACCCTCCTTCAGGCCCCTCCTACCCAGGAGCCAGCCAACTAGGAGCTAAACACGTGAGCCAGAATAAGCCTCCCTCCTTCAAGCAGTGGGTGCCACATGCTGCTTCTCAACAAAGGGAAAGTGATTCGGAAAGGTACAGAAAAAGGTGACAATTGCTCGTGGTTGGGGCCCTTGGGCACTGTCCTGCAGTTCTCCTGCCCATTGGAAGGATACAGCCCATCTACCCTTTGCCATGTGGAATCAGCCCTGCCCCACAGGGAAGCTGTGTAGTCCTGGCAGGGTTTGCTGAAGTTTAACTGTGGGATAAATAAGAGGGAAGTCCGTCGTGGCCCAAGAGCTCTGAGACACACCCTTCAGGCCACCTTCTGACAACAGTAAAGCAGAGATTCTCTTCTCCACTGGCCTGGTTCCCAAGCTTGGTGCTCATCACTGTCAACTCTGGGGGGAAGTTGAAAAGGACATATGGTCCTACAGTCTTATGGTACAGATGAATGAATAAAGGCACAAAGAGACAGGAGCAGAGCTTGGATAATCTTCCTTCAGAAATCCCCAAAGATCTATTTAGCTTATGTACATATTGAGCTCCGACTATATGCTGCTGCAGCCTGATTTCCAGATATTTCCACATTCCACCCCAAACAAATGCCATCACTCTTGTGAGCCTCTGTTTCCTCTTCTTAAAAAGGATACCAAGAGAAAGGACGCAGCACCAGAATGGACACAGAAGGGGTGGACTATGCCCATGACAGAGCACTGCTCAGTCACACAGAAGGACACACTTGGGTCACGTGCAGGAAAGTGGAGGCACCCTGAGGCCACAATGCTAAGCGCAACACACGAGCATGAGGACTGGATGGTTTCTCTTACACGAGGAACCAAAGTATAAGGAACTTAAGCAGCAAAATAAAGGATGGACAACAGGAAGCATGGAGACAAACCCAAATCCTTCTGCAAATGGGAAGGAGATCAAAAGGTGGAGGCGAGGAAGAAAGATGGGGAAAAGGAAAAAAAAATGAAGATATGCAGAGCACAAGTGCCAGTTCCCTACCAGCAGTGTGACCACCATGCATGTCAAGCATGCACTACTAATAAAATGAAATAAGATATAAAATAAAATAAAACAAAGGATGCCTGTCAGGGTGGTATACACCATGAGTTGCAAATGAAGGTTTATTGAGAGAAATCCTATCTTGATAGCATCCAGATAGAGATAATAAAGCTATTTTTTTAAATGGCAGTTTAAAATGGATACAACTTGCCTAAGATTTACAAATCTAGGCTTTTGTGTTCCACTCCTATGACCTAATGAACTGAGCCCCCAGTCTCCGCTCCCTACTAAGCTCCCTCGAGTGTGTGTTTATGCTGTTGTTGGAGGGCACAGCTTCCCTGGGAGTCCTGGCAAGCAGCACATGAAACTCGGCTGGGGCAGTAAGAAAAAAAAACAAAGAATGCATCCAGTCCCCCAAGGATGCTCCGCGAGCACAGACAGAGACAAAAATAGAGCTGAGTATGGATCATTTCCTCCCCAGCTCAGCTTTCTTCTCTCCTCTTTCTGATGGCTAAGATGATTATTTTCTCCCAGCACGACCAGACACAGCGGCAGCAGGTGCGGCCTCTGTGAACCCCTGTGGAAGTGCAGGAGAGAGGTCAAGGGCAGCGGCCCGCCGAGGGCTGGCCTGGATTCTGTGTTTCTTGTCACTGTTGCTGCTGTCATGGATGAGATCACCAGGGTCACCCTGAACACCAGAGAACCTGGTAGCAGAGGGAACACCAGCCACACCAGTGGGACTGCAAGAGCTTGGGACAAGCAGGATAATTCTGCACATACTTTGGGGAAAGGAAAAGAAGACAGGCTTGCAGGTAGGGGCCAGGGCAGCTCCCAGGATGTGCAGCTTATAGAGCCCTAAACAAGAGTCTGAACAAAGAGGCAGGGCTGTGGGGCATACATGCTGCACAAGCCGTGCTGCCGAAATCAGCAGCCTGGGGACCTCCGAAATAGCAGCTCTCCTGACTTGGCCCTCGGCACTCGATTTCCTGCCCTGCGTCAGTGAATCCTGACTGCCAACCCGACTGGCCTAGGGGATTAGTACAGCACACTCTGGGGAGGTTCAGGGGATATAACACTGAACCTCCCCAGAGGCGCCTTCCTACCTGGATGGTCCCCTGGCCTCTGTTTCCTGCATGCAGTGAGTTGAGCAGCTTCCCTCCGCCAGGCCCTTCCACCAGGAAGTCTGCCTCAGAGCCAGCCGACCGTAGACTCGCACCGCAAGCCAAAGTCAAGCTTGCATCCCTTTATTTGGGGTGGGGTGGGGTCTCAAGTATTTTGGAATCATGTATTGCAGACTGAACTCAGGACTTCCACCCTGAGCAATATATCCAGTCCTTTTTGAATTTCATCTTTATTTTGACATAGGGTCTTACTAAGTTGCTAAGTCATTCAGATAGGGCGGTCTGCTCATGAGTCTGGGGTCCTCCTGCCTTGGCCTCAGCAGATTGTTCAAGGGCATCTCAGATGAAGGAATGAGAGGACCGGGAGCCAGACAGCCAGGTAGAAGGGGCGGACTGGAGGGGCTCAGGCGAGGAAACCGCTTCTTCCTGACTCCCATGCGCCTGGCCCCTCTGGGCACAGACTCAACGCAAGTTTTCTCTCAACTGGTGGTGGAGTGCTGTGGCATTGCTGGGAGCCTGAATGCAGTGGCAGGAGGCTGATAAAAGAGCCTGACTCTTCAGGAAAGGTGGAGGAAAATACCTGATGCCACCTTGCCTCATTCTTCTGCGTCTTCTGGCTGTAGACAGACTCATTCTGTACAACCACAGTAGTGTCGAAGGCTTGATCGCCTCCTCTCTCTCCCCCTTCCAGCTTCGGACAAAGCTCTGTTGTTTCATGCATCATTTATTCCAGCTGTCATTTCATCCAAGTCACTTTGGACCCTTAGCGAACTCAAACAGCGAATGAAGTGTCACTGTAAGGCTGAGACCAGAATGTCCGGGATACAGAGGCTCTGGGGAAGGAAAGTCCCCAACCCTGCCTAGAGGGTCTTACTCACTACTGCAAGCAAAACCTAAAATGCACAAGCTGAATTTTTTATTCTTATGGTCAAAATCAAACTTTCAACATCCCCTAGGTAGACAAGAGATGCAACACTCACTAGGCAAAAGAGAACGAGAGAGAAAAATCATTAAGCCCAGCCTATCAGGTACATAGGAAACAGGTCCCCAATCCACAGTGAGGAGCCCACACCTTTCACAGTTAACTCTATTTCCACAGTAGAGAGGAAGAAATCCAGCTCCATATGAGCTTTACATATGGGAGAAAGCTCCGAAAGAGTAAGGTGAATTACTGGCATGGAGGACACCAAGTTCAGTTTGTAGGACTTACAAGTTAATGTCCCATTTTACCCATTTCTGCTGCCTCACTAGGCCAGTCCTCCAAGACTAAAAGTAAGGTCAACAGAGAGGGCCAGAGCCCCCCCAAAACTCTCCTGAATTCAAGTTGCTGGAGAGACCTGGCCCAGAAATCTGCACCTGTAAACGGCCCCTTGAGTTTCCTAAGCATTGGCATCAACCTGCTAGGGCCTCCTGTAAGAAACAGCAAAGAAATCATTAAGTCCTATGGGAGGCATGTGCACTTCCAAGTATCCCTTCATAAGTATGGTCAACGGGTATGAATCAGGAAGGCAAAATTAGAAGGTGTGACCAGTTTGAGGGGAAGGATTTACAAATGGGAATGAATTTCTTACCATGCTTTCCTTTGGTTCCCAAGCTCGCACATGCTGACAATCACCTGACAGGTTTGCTGGGACTGAATGGTTCTCCTTCAGTTTCTGAGTGAGTAGAGGTCCAACATTGAGCCCCAAAAGTCATTTTCTGAAGCATTTCCCAATCCCACTGATCGTGCTGCTCCAGGGGACAGCAGCACAGAGCTGCCGCCCCACACACCCTCCCAGTGAACCGTCCTGGGTCACTCCTGACATGCTCATGGAGGCGGACTGCAGAACCAGAAACGTCACACACTCGCGTCCGAGTCTGGACGTCCACGGGCTCCCTGGCAGGGCCTGTGGTTCATGACGAAGACGTCCCATACCTAGCTGTGAGCAGCACTGCGCCAGCACTGCTGGCTGTCACTCAGCAAGCCATGGTGGCCACATGCTGACCTAAGGGACAAAGACAAAGTCTGTTGGTGGAGGAGGAGAAGCTAGCTGATGTTCATGACACTGGGTCCAACTTCCGTCCTCTTTCTTGAATGCATACACCATGCCTGGAGCTGGGACAGTCTCCTTGTGGCCGACAGGAAGCCCTGACATCGGCCTTCTGAGCCCGCACAACAGCAACTCTTTGTGAACTCTCAGTTGTAAGTAAAACAACCTCCACTTAACTAGAGGTGAGTTTACTCTTTCTTGGGCCGAAAGCACTCTTAACAGATGTACAACTCCCACTTCACTGTGAACCGGCTATTGGTGCTGTGATTGGGGCATTTTGCCTCACAGGAAGTGAAGACACCCAAGAGCAGAAGCAGTGATGATGTAAGTGACACCCTTCGCCTTCTCTGCTACGGGCTCAACACCCTCATCCTCATCCCCTTCACCCATCAGGCCCCTCTTCTGTGGCACTTACCCACCCCAGCCTCTGACTTCTACTCAGAGTGGTGTGCTCTGAGGTCAGGCCCTGCAAGCAGGCCCGGCTGGCCTGGGACTAGGTCAGGATGAGCTCCTCAGAGCTGCAGGCTGCTATTCTTCCCTTTGTCCTCTCTACCAGCAGCTGTGGGGTGATCCCAGTGGGACTCTGTCCTGCCCTGGCACCGCCTGCCACAGACAGAGTGAAAAAAAGATGGTGGGTCCATTCTGTGACTTCTGACAGAACTCAGATGTAACGAGGGCATACCCAGTACTACTGACTTTGAGTCATCTTGTGCCTGTCTGACAGGGTCTTCAGGACAGGTGAGACAGCTGGGAGACACCTCTCCACAGCAAAAACAAGAATGTGTTAGGAGTATTTTTTATGGCTCAGACCTAAAATGTCTCCTACATCTCAGGTGTTTGGAAGGTGACTGAATTATGGGGATGTTAACACTGAACTTCTGTGAGGAGGGAAGATCTGGTCTGATCAGAAAAGGCAAATCCTGAGGGCATGACCTCATGACCTGGAAGGGTTTTCTCCCTCCCTAGCAGCTCCCTTCTTTCTCTACTTCCTGTCCATCATGAAGACAATGACTTTCCTTTGCCCAGGCCCTTCTTCTATGAGGAACCCTGCAAGGGCTGAAACCTCCAAGACATCAGCCAAAATAAACCTCTCCCCCTTTAAGTTTCAAGTAGAGGGTATTTTGTCTCAGCAAGGAGGAATGTGATGAAGACAGTGTCCTGAATTTCCCTGGTTTCACCTCACTCTTCAGACCCATTGGCCACCACCAGAGAGCAACACTCACAGCGGGGCCTGAGGCCAAATGGTACAGTCGGAGCTGCTCCCAGGCTCTACCACTGAGCAAAGAGCCAGAAACTGCTCTGAGAGGTGACTCTGAAATCCAGGTGGGACAGTCCTGTTCCAGCCCAAGTCCACTCAAGCCAATGTCAGCCTGTCTATGCAGGCATGAGGGTCCCCAAAGGAATGCAGGTCAGTCAGGCTGGAGAGACACAGAGGCATGCAGAACACCACCAAGCCTTCGAGACTCTTTTCGGTTCTCTGCTGCTACAGAACAGCTAGCTCACCTCTGAGACTCGCATCCTCACACACCAGCACCCAGAGTGGAAAAGAGAAGGGAGCACAGAAGAAGGCCTTTTGTCTTGCCAATCTTAGCCAGGAGAGAAGGAATCTCCCACATGCTGACCTGTCATTCACTTTCAGGCTCCCACACTGAGCCTCGCCCTTAGATGACCCAAGTGAGGAGAAATGGACTGCAATGGGGATTGAGGTTGAGCAACTCTAATCTGAATATACGAAATCAGAAATGCTCAGAAACTCAGAACTTCTTGAGTACAACATGATGTCCTAAGTGGAAAATTCCAGCCCTAACCTCATATGTCACATACAAAGTACAAGACTAAAGGTAGTGTATAAGCTGCCTTTATGCTACAGTATAAGTTGTATAGGAAACATAAGTGAATTCTGCCTTCAGACTTGAATCCCAGCCCCCAAAGTCTCAATATGTGTACACAAAGACTGTCAAAATTTTTTTTTAAAAATCCAGACTCTGAAGTGCTGCTGGCCCTTAGCACTTTGAACATGGGATACTCCACATGTGCTGGTCAACAAGGACCAAACTGAGGCTTTTCCAGGAAGAAGGAAAAGATATTATAGATGCTCAAAGACAGGGAAAACAAGTATAGTTAGGGAGACAAAGCTGGAGGATTGGCACAGGTCCCAGTGCAGCCCAAGCGTCCCTCTAAGAACGAAGCGGAGGATTCAGCAGGCTCACAATGAGAAGGAGGCATAGACTCAAGATGCTGGCCTTGATGACTGCAGTGACCCAGCAACAAGTCACAGCCACTGGAAGGTGGAAGAGACCAGGAAACGACCCATCTTTAGAGCCTCCAGAGGGAGCCTGGCCCCACTGACACGGGAACTTGAGCCCTGCCATATTCACCTTGGACTTCCGCCCTGTGAACAGTGAGAGCATACATTTCTAAGCCACTAAATTTTCAGTAGTTTGTCATAGTGACCACAGAAACAGAGAAAAGGGCAACAGCTTCCGGAGTGGGAACCAGCTGTGTAGGCCTCAGATTCCATCATGGAGACTGTTGAGTGTGGGCACATTTTCACTTCACTCCCAGACACCTTCCCCCTCTCTCATGCGCACACACACACACATACACATGCACATACACACACACACACACACACACACAGAAAGAGAGAAAGAGAGGTTCTCCCAGATGTTTGCCCAGCTGCAACCTGAAGATGAACCTTGAAACTAATACACACTTGGTAGTCCAGGGCCAGTGTCTTTTCCACCAGGCTGAATAACTGCTACTTATGCCAGTGAAAGAAGACAGGTGGAATAACACAGTCAAGGAGCTACTATCACGGGGGCACTCAGCACGTTGCTCCAAGCTCCTGGAGGGCAGAGGAATCTTGCCCCATGCCTCCCCTGCCCAGCGTGCTAGAATAAGGACTCTCTCAGACTCACCCAGCCAAGCACAGAATGTCTCCCTTCGATGTGCTTTTCAGAAAATCACTCATAAAAAATTCATGGCTGCAGCTGACCCTCATTAGAATGTGTTTCATTAAATTAAAACATCAATCCCAGAAATATATGTTTGCTTAACAGGCAGAAATGATTTGGGGACCTCATGTTGCATACCATCAAATCAAATCAAACGGTCAGAGCCAACGGAACGAAGCCATCAGGCAAAGAGAGTAGAAAGGATGACAGAGGCCCCTGCCAAAGAAACATAATCATGGTTTACAAAGAGAGCCAAATGCATCCAAATTGTGTGTCTGTGCAAGCAGCAGAAAAGGGGCAAGAAATATGGCCCATGGGCTGGGGATATTGCTCAGTGGTTGAATGCCTGCCTGGCAAGCACAAGGTCCTGTGTTCAATCCCTGGCACTGAAAAAAAAAAAAAAAGGAAGGAAGAAAGAAATATGGTCCAACTGCATCCAAAAGAGGCAGATGGGGCAGGCCCCAGCGAGCTTGGCTCTTCCCTGGTCAGCACTAGGAACCAGGAACCAGGAACCCGGCCCCCCAGCCCCCCAGCCCCCCAAGTTCTCTCTCATAAAAGCTTTGCATGGAGATTCTGAGGAGAAATCACAGGCTAGAGCAAAGAGGAATAACTCTCCACCACACCTTCCTTCATTCCACAGTTGTAGGTGTCCCTTGGGATACAACCCTGGATAGAAACAGACTGCTAACCTAGAAGAAGTGTAGAGGCCAACACTGCAACTTTACCAAGGGAGACCTGAAAGACCCCTGAAGACTTTCTGCGAGGTCTTCTTTAGTTGATAAGGTCATTCAGGTATAGAAAGTGGATGTTTAAATTAAAAAAATTTGGGGGCTAGGGATTTAGCTCAGCAGTAGAAGACTTGCCTAGCAAGCTGGAAGCTCTAGGTTCAGTCCTTGACACCAAAACCAAAAAAATAAACCTCAACTAAAAAACAATTACAAAAGAAAAAAATATTACAGTAGAAACCACATTGCCATGAATCTCCTTTGAAGTACTCCCCTTGTTTTCACACACACATATCCCATTGTTCTCGCCACAGTCTAGAAGTTCTCTTCCATGTGTGTCCTTGGTGGTGCACTTGTGGCTGTTCTGACGTCTGGAATGGATTCCAAAGGTTTCCTGTAATTTCTGTCAAATAAAAACAGAATAGCGTACCCTCACACACCTTATTTGCTGGACCTGGCACTGTGAAGTTTCTGGCTTGTGGCCAAAGTCAAAATAATGAAGAAGGGAAAATGGTCTGGATTGTTTCAGGATATTTGGGCAGCCATGACAGCTTGCAGGACAGAGGGCTTCCAGAAGGGCTTCAGAAAGTGGCAAGAAGGACGCGTTGAATGTGTTCCAAGCTAGTGGAAGTATTTGGAGGGGATTGACGGTCATGTGTCTTCTGCTGGAATAAACAATTTTTAAAAAATTTAAATATCCCCTGCATTTTTCAGTCGTGCCTCGTATCATCTCATTCATCGCTACGCTGCTCGAAGTAGAGGAAACTAGTTTCTTCACACCCTGACAGAACACAGGACTGAGTCAGCCTAGACTGCAGAGCTAGGAAACAAAGCTGTAAAGTGATGCTCAGGCCCTCTTCTTGTCCTTGTTCCTCTCTGCGCTGCCAAAGCCCTGTCTCTCCCAGGGGTCCTGAGCCAGCCCCTGGGAAGCACAAGGCAGTGTCTGTTGGTATGGTTCCTGCTGTCAACACAAGATGGCCTGAGAATGGTCATTTCTATAGCAGGAACACCGTGGGGGCTCATGGCTGTGGAGAGAGGGAAGTCCAAAATACGGGCAGTCGCTCATGCTGAGGGCTTTGTGCTGTGTCAAGGCGGCAGAAAAATACGGGCAGTCGCTCATGCTGAGGGCTTTGTGCTGTGTCAAGGCGGCAGAGGAGGCGGAAATAGGGAGGTGAGAAAGAGACCACACAGGAAGTGCTACCTGGCTTCCTGGCAACCCACTCTACAGGGACCGAATCCAGCCCCACAAGAGCAAGAATGCTCCCTCTGTGACCCAAACACCTTCCACTTGGTTCCACCTCCTAACACTGCTACCTGGGGACCAACGCGACACCAATGCTGGGGTGGGGACAAACTACACTCAGCCCCAAGCAGCGTGGTAGGAATAATATGCAAATCAGACCCTGAGACTTTAATACTGCATAAAATAATCATTAAAGAGAAAACTTCGCACACTTCACTCACTATTCAGAATTTAAGATCCCAGAGAGGGGAACTGATGTCACATAGATAATTGTTATTTTAATTCATTTTGTGAATATATGACTCATAAGTAATATTAATTTCATTTACCAAAATTAAACATAAAGGGCAAAAATTATCAATAGCCTAAGGTTTTTTCATATGCATATAATGGTCTACAAAATGCAATCATACCTTACTTACTGGGACATAACCTGCCTTCATTGAAGTATAACAGTGTACCATAAACAGCCTTTCGTGACAAATATAGACATCATCTTCATTGTGTAGTGGCTGCCTACCATGCCAATGCTGGAATGTGTCATAATTTATTTAACCAATTGCCTATTATTGGTCATTTACGCCAGACCCAATTTTCCTGGGTAATAAGAACATTGCACTGGCAAATTCCTTCCCTGTGTATACACAATTGTCTTCTTATTGCCTTGAGATAATTTCTTAAGATGAAATCCTGGGTCAAAAGGCACTGTGCTCTCCTACTGCAGCAAGACATTCCGGGAAGTTTCTAGGTAACACAGTGCAGGGTTGCTCTGTGTGCGAACTAACATGCGGCTCTATTTATTGACTGGACTTAATTGGCATTTCTAATGAAGAGAAGTCCCGCGGCACTGAGTTTACAGCCTCAAACATCTCAGATGTCAGAGAAGCAGCTTCCAATGTAATTGTTGGCATCATTAAACACCAGAAAGCTCACACCAGCCCGGAAGCAGAAAATAAGATGTGTTTGCTGCTAAATATTTGTGGATTCTCGGCTGCACATTCTGCCAGCAAATTTAAGGTAGCAACACACAATTTCAATAAGAATGAATCTATATTAGGAATGAAGGTGTCAGAAAAACCAATATAAATTGGCTTCACTAATAAAGGCAGTATTTTGGTTCATGAGTGGGATGTCTAACAGCAGGTGGGGAGAGGCTACCACTGCAGTAACTCAAACAGAGCCCAAGGAGGATTCTTGTCTGGCTTCCTATTGCAGCGGAGGCTGGCTACTTCAGGCTCCACACAGACCCGAGAGCAGCACCAGTCTCTCAACTCAAACAGCTGCAGCCCTTCTAGACATGACGCTTCAGAGCACAACATCCCCCAAGGAAACAGAGAACTTTTTTTCTACTACTTCAGTAGAAAAAAGGTTCTCCTTTCCAGAAAATGGTTGTTTCTTGTTAATTGTCTTAGTCTATTCTTTGTTGCTATAATACAATACCTTAGACTGGTTCATTTATAAAGAGATGCTAGTTTTCCATCACTGTGACAATTATCAGAGATAAACCGACTTACAAAGAGGAAAGGTTTATTCTTGGCTCACAGCTTCAGAGATTTAGTCCATGGGTGATTTTTTTTTTTTAACTCCATAGAATATCACTGTGGTGGCAGAGGTCTGTTCAATTCACTGTGGCCAGGTGCCAGAGAGCAAGAGAGGGCAGGGATGGGCTCCCAGTATCACCTTCCAGGGCATACCCAAAATGACCTCTATTTCCTACTAGGCCCCACCTCCTCAAGGTTCCATCTCCCCCAGATAGCACCACAGAGGACCCAGCCTTTGACTCATCAGCCCTTGTGGAACACTGAGAAGCCAAACCTGAGCCTGGTTTGGTGGCACACACCTATGATCCCAGCACTCTGGGAGGCTGAGGCAGGAAGATCACGAGTTGGAGCTCACCATGGGCACCTCAGCAACTGAGTGAACTTCTGTTTCAAAATAAAAACCACATATTTTTTAAAAGCTGGGAATGTAGGTTGGTGTCAGTGCCCTGGGTGCAAAAACTTTTTAAAGGATCCAAAATCTTAAGACTACAGAAGTTTAGCTGGTTATGGCAGTACATGCCTATAAGCTCAGCACTCAAGAGGCTAATGCAGGAGGATCACCATGACTTGGAGGCCAGCCTGGGCTAGATAGTGAGACCTTCTAGTAAATCAATCAATAAATGAATGAATACAAAAGTTCCTCTCTCCCTCCTTCACTTTCTTTTTTTAAAAAAGTGAAGAAGTTTAGTTTGCCACACAGTTTGCAGTCTGGGAATTCAAGACATCACTGCCGCATCTGTCAAAGGCTTCCTGCTTGGCAGAACACAAACAACCAAATGAATAGGAAACCAGGCACATGAATAAGAGACTGAACACAAAGGATGACCTTGCTTTTTAGAATCCTAGTCCAGACTGGGGAGATAGCTCAGCAGTCTAAGCTCCTGCCTTGCAAGTTCAAGGGCCTGGGTTCAATCCCCAATACTGCATGCTATGCTGCTGTGCTTGCTATCAAAGCCAGGCATGGTCCCACACACCTGTAATCCCAGCACTGAGGAGGCTGAGACAGGAGGATCTCTACCAGTCTGAGCTGCATAGCAAGACCTTGTATCAAATAAATAAATAAATAAAAGATTTTTAACAAAAGAATCCCAGTCTGGTGGTCACTAAGCCAGTTCTGTAAGAGCAAGAACTATCTCTGTGAGAAAGGCATGTTAATTACCTAATCACCTCCTTACAGCACTGCAGTGGCCAGCACAATTCAACCTGAGGGTTTTTTTTTTTTTTTTTTTTGGAACCAGAGATAGAACTCAGGCCCTTACGCTTGCCAGGAAAGCACTTATTCCACTGAGCCATCTCCCCAGCCCCTTAACCTGAGTTTTGATGGGGATAAACTATGGCACTGTTTTGCTGGCTACGACTGGAATGGAGTGTGCCATAACAATTAAACTTAGTCATGTCAGCCCCAAGCACAGTGAAATATGTTTAGAAAAAGTCAGTGGCACCATCCAAGAAGGACAGAACCCCAAAGTAACAATAACATTCCTAAAAACCAAGAAAATTGTGTGTGTGTGTGTGTGTGCGCGTGTGTGTGTGTGTGTGTGTGTGTGTGTGTGTCAAGAACTTGTGTTTGCCAGGCAAGTACTATGCAGCTGAGCTATATCCCCGGCCCAAAGAAAATTTTTACAAAAAAAATATTTAGAGAAAATGTTATACACCCACATCAAAAACAGAAGGGAAAGAATTTTAAAATCGAGGAGCTACATAAGTTAAACCTAGAACATCTTGTGATGACAGAAAATGAGTGCACAACACAACAACAACAAAGGAAAAAAAAAAAACTAGGAAAAGTGTTGAGTTTCTGTCAAAAAGACACTGGAATTTCCAGGGGCCAAACTTGGAACAATTTGAACAAAACACAGAATAGGCATACTACTAACTATAGCCCAGAGGGGCCAGGGAGATAGCTCAGTTGAATAAGCGCTTGCCTGGCAAGTTCAAGGGCCTGAGTTCAATCCCCGGTTCTGCAAAGAAAAAAGAAAGACAAAAACAAAAAAACTGTAACCCAGAAATACAATAAATATTCTTAAGTCTATACTGATATAAATAAATAAATGGTGGAGAAAGAAAAACTTTATCTTGGAGTAGAATTCCAATTAATAGATATGGAAGAAATAAAAAAAAATAAGAAAATACTATACAAACCTCAAAAATTTATGGAAACATAAAATATGTGCATGACCTCCAATGAGAGCTTTCCACACACTACTTTAACCTTAAAGGGGAAAACCCTAGGAGAAGCCATTCCAAGCAATGTTTGATATTAAGCTCACCAGTATTAGTAAGACATTTCTGCTGAGGAGGGCATTAGCCACCTGGTGCTCTTCCTCCAAATCTAAATCTCATCCTGAGAAATTCTAGAAAAATATTTAAGAAACTTTCAAGAAAATTCCTGACCAGTCACTTTTAAAAGTGTCAAGGTCATGAAAGACCAAGAAAGACCAAGAGACTCTGACACACATGAAAAGCTAAGCAGACTTCTTGGGGCCTGAGTTCAATCCCTAGTTCCACAAGGAAGTAAGGTACAATCTAAACATGGTCTACACTTTCATTAGCAGTACTGTGCCAGTTTTAATTTTCTAGTTTTGACAATTATGCCAGAGTTATGTAAGACGTTACCATTAGGAAACTCTGTGCTATTTTTGCAGCTGTTCTGCAGGTCTAAAATTATTTCCAAACACAAAGTTAAAAACGAAGCTTACACCAGAGCCAGCAGCATGAAGAGATCAAAAAGACAAAATTTGGGGTCACACACTTCTATTGGAGGGGCATGCTACTGCCCTCCTGGCTGCTGAGATCTCAGTAAAGCCCCTTAATGTCCACAGTGATGAAGTCTGGGTTTACAAGGAAAGGAAAGTTGGAGTGTACAGATGGGCAACACAAATAGAAGTGTGGAAGAAGAAGGGCAGGAGGAAGAGGAGTTGGCCAAGTGGAATACCAATTGACTTATATAGAAAGGTGTCAATTTATGCCTAGGACCCCAGGAAGGAGGCTCCAAGAGGTACATATAGTACTGACAAAGACAAAAGCACAAGTTTAGATCTGAATACAGTGTGCTGTGTTGCCAGCCTGTTGCAAGATATTGGACATGGTTTAAGTGTGCTAAGGTTCATGGACTGGAACCTTGGACTCGGTGCTGCAGTGTGAGTAGTAGGGAGACATTTAAGTGGCTCAACCTAATAGCTGGTCACCAAGAACACTGCTTTCGGAAGGGATAAACATAGTTCCTGCCAGATCTTACTTAGGTCCAGCATGACCTAAGTAATGACTGTTGCAAAAGAGCATGACTAGACCCTCCCCTCTCTGGCTTCCTATCTCACACACAATATGATGCAATCTCTCAAGAGCCCTTTGCCAAAGCCAAGCCAATGCTGGCACTGCGTCCTTCAGTGTCCCCAGTGGTGAGTGAAATAAACCTCATTTTTTAAATAAAGTGTCCAGCTTCAAGTATTTTGTTATAGCAACACAAAATGGACTCATACACCCTCCACGCCCACCTCCAGGTCAATTACATCCAAAGAGCTGGCTTTATTTTCCCTAAAGGTTCCAGTGTCATGGTCCTAGGCACAAAGAAGGGTTGAGAGTAAATGGAACTGACAAAGTCTAGATCTCTGATGGGCAGCCCCATGCCCCTGCCTGAGGCTCAGCCCCGAGAAAGCAGTGACAGAGCTAAAAGCCAAGCGAAACAACCTTCTTCTCTCAGAAAGCCAAATGGCCACAGAGTGGGTCGCAGTGGTGGCCCCCTCTACAGATCTACAGACTTTTACATGGTGTTCCTTTGCTGTGTGTGTGTGTGTGTGTGTGTGTGTGTGTGTGTGTGTGTGTGTGTGTGTCCCCAGCTCTTTCTTAGAAGGATACCAGTCATACTGGCTTTGGGTCACCTTAAGGACTTCGTTTAACCTTCATTACTTCTTTGAAGACTATTTCCCAATGCAGCCACATTACATACCAGGAATTAGAACTTCAACCTATGCATTTTGAAGGGGACACAATCTGCTTTATATCACCCCACAAAACAACTGCTCCCATGCCTGAAGGCCTACAATTTGCAGGACTGGTTATTCAACTTCATAATGGAGGAAACCCAAATGTCTAGCACCTTCCTCTTAAAATACAGAAAAAAAGCAAGGCAGCCTAAGCAGCTGGGGAAACGCCGATGACAGCAAAAATAAATTACAGAAAAGTCAAAAAATTATACTTCAGGCATGAAAATATTGAAGTGGGTAAAGAAACTGAGACATTTTATTGCAGAAGGAACAGAAAATGAACAACTTCTAAAAGATTAAAAAAAGAAATCAGAGACGGAGCTAAAAGCCAAGCGAAATACTGGAAACAAATATTTGCCACTGGAATAAATATAAAGAAGGATTCATAACCAGAGTATAAATAGAGGCCTCAAACAACACCAAAGAGAAGCGGACAAGAAATGTGAATAAAGAATTCACTTCTTGGTGCAGCTTCATCGGAAGAACAGCTTGGCGTCTGTGACAATTGAAATGGACATAGCTTTGGACTGAGGATCCTATTTCTAGGTTTCGGCGTAGAGAGACACTATAAATATCCCAGAAGGACCCAACGAAGATGTTAATTACAGCAGTGGTTATAAGAGGGAAGAAGTGGGAACATCTCGTTGTCCAGCAATAGCTGGGTGGTTACATAAGCCGCTTTCTGCCAGGCCAAGCTACAAGCTGCTCTGGGGCCTCTCAACGGAAGACAGAACTATTTTACCAACAAGGCAGAGCTCTCCAGGATGGGCTGTCAGGTGGAAGAACAAAGGGAAAGTAAAGGGCAGAAAAACACAGATTGTGTGGGCGCGTACGTCATTTTTAAAAATCACAGAAGCTCAAAGCTTTATTTCTAGGTGTGCAAAGAGTTGGGGATAAATACGAAGAAAAGGTTTTGAAAGGTACAGACCTAGCTGTCGAGAGTGCTGCAGAGGTGCGGAGTCAGACCGGGCCTTTCTTTCCGTCGTTACGACCGCATTCTTTTTCAGTAATAAAAAAATGTGAATATGTATGATTTAGATGCTTATTTTAAAGTAATGAATAATAATGTTTAATTGGACTTTAACACTAGGCAATACACATGCATGAGATGCTACAGGGAACCCTATAACTGTGCATTATCTTTAATATTTCTGTATTAGTTACAATTTTTAATTAAAAATAAAGAAAAGATATGACTAATGGAAGAATTATAAAAAGAGAAAACTACAATGACAAAAAAAGGTATTTTACATATAACAATCACAGCTCTAGATATAAACAACTTAATTGGTCTCATAAAAGAAGAAAATTCTTCATAGGAGGTAAATAAAATGCAAACAATATGCTGATTATCAAAAGCACATGAAAACTGAATACATCTAAGACTAAAATGCAAAAGTGGGCTAATCGTATGCAAATGTAGCATTATACCCACAAATGAAAATTCAAGCCTAAAATATCAAGGGACAGAAAAAAAAAGAACACAATAAAGGACAAAATAAAATTGCACCTGTGTCATAATAGACAATTTCTTAATGTGCTAGTCAAATGAAAGATTAAAATGCTTAAATTCTGATAAAGTAACTGAAGAAAGCAGAAGGAGCTAAGTTTGAGCAAAAAGCACAAGAAACAGAATATATGGTTTTTCCAATGAATGTAACAGCTTCATGAAAACTGACTGCAATTCTATCTCGTTCTCTAAAACATGGGTCAGTCTCAGCACCACCAGCAGGGCGACATCCAGGCATCACATGTCCCTTGCTGTGGCACAGTATGAAGCATACAGTACCCATGAAGACAGGTTCTTCTCCTCTCATACTGACCCCGAAGATGAATGTGAGTATCTGCATCTGAACTTCTAGATGAGTGGCTCTCCAAAACAAGTCTGGGACTTCTGGGAGTCCCCAAGACCGCTTCAGAGAGTTCACAAAACCAAAAGTCTTTTTTTTTTTTTTTTAAGAAGAGGAGGAAGCTTATTTGCCTCTTCCCCTCTCATTTTCTATTAAGTGTATGGCAGAGGAGTTTCATAGGAGCTATGTGGACAGTATAAGCCACATAAATAGAAGCATCTGGAGGGTCCTCCACAGTGTGTAACACTGTGCACGGTCCTGAGGTCAAAGTGTTTGCAAGCCCTGCTCCTGATCGAAGTACCACTTTACAAGAAATCCAATCTAGGGAAGTTAAAGGCCATGCGGAAATGTCAGCCAAACCCAGGAATCCACATCTGACATTAAAGATGAAATGACATAATACCTGGGATTTGCTTCAAAATCCACAGGACCAAGAGCTAGCGACATAGTTCAGTGGACTAAGCACTTGCTTTGGTAAGCACAGGGGCCAGGGTTCAATCCCTGGTGCTGCCTGATGCACCAGCCCCGCCCCCAGGCATGCTGAGCCAGAGATGGGAGTCCAGGTGTGGTGGCGCACACCTGTAATCCCAGCACTAGGGAGGCAGAAATCAGGAGGATCAGTACAGGTCCAAGCTGCAAAGTGAGATTCTGTACACACACACACACACACACACACACACACACACACACACTTAAAATTCTCCAGGATCGAGAAGAAAGTCTGTGAGGTGGGAACGAAACAAAATTAAAAAACTGGTCATTCCTAAGGGTATATCATAAGTTCCCATTGGCATATTCCAACCCTTTCTAGCTTACTACAGAATTTTAAACTGCGTTGTAACAATAGAATAAAAATAGTCTCCATTACTCATAGCTTTTGTTTCCCTAGTTTCAATGACCCAGGATTAACCAAAATCCAAAACATACATACATACAGTAAGGTAAGTTGAGCGTGGTGGGGTGTTCACATGACTGTCACTACACGATGTGTTATACCTGTTCTCTTTATTACTGTTGCTATTGATATCATACTGAACTACTTTATAAATCAAACTTTATCACAGGCATGTACAGGAGCAAACACAACTGTATAGAGCCACACATCACATAATGATAGGGATGCTTTCTAAGAAATGTCCCAGAGATTCTGCTAATGTATGAACATGATAGAATGAATTTACAGAAAGACAGTGACAATGTCACCAGGTAATATAATCTTACAGAGTCATCATTGGATATTCCGTCTGCTACTGTCCAAATTGTCACCATGGTGTGTGTGACTGTATATTTATAATATAAGGGTCAGTATTACCCAAGTCTCAGGCATCCACTTACAGTTTTGGCATTTAGACCTCACAGATAAGAGGGACTGTTAAACATTAAAATGTCTTAATTGTTTCTAGTAACAGTTGCACCAGGAAAAAAATATAAAATATAATAATAGCTGTTTCAAAAATAATAATGGAGACATTGTCCAAAAAGTTACATATAAACATACAAGCTCCTTCATCAAAAACAAACAAAAAACAAGGTTGATGAAAATGTATTATACGGCAGAAGCCAAGAGGGTAGACTAAAAACTAGACCTGGTGACTGAAAGAAGACCACTAAATGAAAGAGGGCATTCAGCAAACAGTTGGCTGCTACAGTATTTTCAAAAAGCTAAACCAGGCATGGTGGCTTGCCTACAACCCCAGCACTCTGGAAGGCTGAAGAAGGAGGATTGCAAGTTCTACCCCAGCCTGGGCAACTTAGTGACTTAGCAAGAACCTGTATGAAAATGAAAACTAAAATGGGCTGGGGATGCAGCTCGGTGTGACTGGCCTGGCTTCAGTCCCCCAGGTCTGCACAAACAAAGACCAAAACAAGGGAAAGGTGGCATTTCAAAATCAATCAAATTTCAACTAGGTTTTTAAAGAAGCCTACAATAAAATGACAAGAACACCACAGAAGTGCAGGAAAAGCAGAACTCCTTCTTCTGTGAAATCACTTCACCACCGTGGAATGCACAATTAGGAATACAAAGGTACTGAATGGCAGCCAGGGTAAGTACCCAACAGGGACCTTGACCATGACATTGCAAGAATGCCTGTAAGAGCTGGATCAAGGAAGCACTGGGGAAAGCACCCTAGAAGGGAGCAGTTTTCCCACATTATTTTAAACACTTTGTGGCGAAGACATTCATTCCAGAGTCCACCAGCAAAGAGGGTGACTCCTAGGCCTCTCTTAGCAAAGGCCTTCTCGCTGCACCAGAAAGAAGAGGTGGTCTTCGAAGACGCACAACACTGAATTCTCGTTTATGCCTTAGTGATTCACATAAACCTTGGGAAGTAAAAGCAGAGACACGCATTCTCTGCCAGAAAAGCTGTCTCTTGAAGAGCTTTTGTGACAAAAAGGACCTGGATGTGTCCAGGGCCTGAAGGAATTATTTATTGCTCACACCTCTTACTGACAAATTTCACCTCCAAAATGGCTTCAAAGCAGCAAGTAGGGCTTAAATGCCAGACCCGCAAGACAAATAAAGGGCAAAAAAGCCCTTCCTAATGGGGAAGGGCTGCCATATTGGGAGCAGGAAGAATCGATACAATCACAGATCAATGAAGGCCTGAGGAAGTGGCACGGAAAATAAAGAGCCACTAGGCAGGAGGGAGACCTGGGCATGACACTTCCCTGAAGGCCTGACTGAGCACACAAGAGAAGACTGAGGAAGGACACAGGCGCCACCTTTCTATACAAGGTCCAAAAGCATAGGCTGAATTAAGTGATCAAAACTACAAATCAACAAGCCTACAGATGAATATCCCCTAATCACTTTGGTACAGTAGTGGCACGGGACAAACAGGGTGGTTACAAGGAGAGTAAGGTTAACAGGAAAAAATAAAGGAAGGAATAATGCCACCAAAGAACAATGGGACTGTTAGACACCACTGGAGAAACAGATGTCGAAAGAACTCTATAGATAAAAATAAAAATTCGAATAACCAAAGTAACCCAAATGTAATACTCAATATGCAATAACTTAATTATTATCCGATGGGAGAATAGAGAGGAGTTCCTCAGTGAATCAATAAATCAAATCTGTTCACAAACAAATAAAATGCAAATACAAAAAGGCACATACACTGTAAATAAGGTTTTAAAAAACACAAAAGGAAAATTGGCTAGGTCCCTGAGTATCTGAGTCCAAAGTCATTTAATAAACATATATGGTTATTATAAAATGCCAAATGCATACCAAGAATTGAAAACTGAAGAAGAATGACTGTATGTTTCCCAAACAATAAATGTCAAGAAATACAGAGGTAAAAACTAATTACCAAGGCACAGAGAATTTGATAGAATCTCTGTCACAGTGACACACCACAGAATTATGCTGTTAGAATTTGGTAATCTTGCAAATTAAAAAGCAAAGACATCAATCTGGACAATATAATTGATAAGACTGAATTAATGGAAAATTAGAAGAAATTGAATGAAAACAGAGTACTTCCCTCTTTAAAAGAAATGACTACAATAATAATTGATAATATACAAGGTGCCAGCAAGGGTAGAAAAGTAATTATTATGGAAGTCACATTCTCTGACCATAGTATAATAAATATATTAAGAAAAAAAAACAGATGAAAATGTTTGAGGAGCGATAAATAACATCAGGATTTATTTCTTTCAAAAATCTAACAGAAAGAAAAATGCAAAAGTCAATTCTAACAAAAAGGAGAAAACTCAAATGCAAATGACACTAGAAATAACAATGAACATGATGGAGAAAAAATGTCATTTGCAAATGCTAATCACACGTTCCTGTTAAATTAGTTAACCTAAGAATATTAATTAAAGGAAAACAAACACTTATCCAAAGAAAGAGAAATTATGTGCATATGGACATATAGACTCACAAACCCTCCCAAATCAGAAAGATCTACAGTGAATATTAATAAATGTAAGGGTTTTGCTAAGCACCGTATTTCTAAAATTAGGAGCAGCAGGATACATTTCCTTCTAAAAAACATCATTCTGTAATCACACGAATTCATAAAAAAGGAAACTGCTCTGCAATTTCTTTTTGAAAGTGGGAAAAATATGCTGAATACCATATTAGTCTATGAAATACAACCTTTTTCCCCCAAACAAGTTCATAAATATAGAATAGGGGAGAAAATAATTTAGCAGTAATATGAGTTTTAAATATAGCCATGGGGGGTTGATCCAATTCTTAAATCCAAAATGGCATCCAGGCATGGTGGTGCACTCTTGGAGCTGAGACCGAAGAATCACAAGTTGGAACCTGTAGAGATTTGGTGGTACAGCCCTGACTCAAAATTTTTTAAAGGGCTGGAATGCAGCTCAGTACAAAGACCCTGAGCTCCATTCTCAGGGTGCCACCAGAACAATAAGGAAAAGAAAAAAACAGCACAACTCTTTGTATCTCTTGACTGTGAACCATGCCATCCTCATGACAAACCTGTAAGATCAACATGGGGCTTTTATTTCCTATTCATACTTGAGGAAACTGAGGCACAGAAAGGACAGACAACATAGAAATCCTTAGCCTTCAAAGAGGTGGGATTACATCTAAACTCAGGAAGTCTCCTGGACACACAGACTCACAGCAAATCTCAAAAGAGACAGCTCTGACATTGTGAGGCATTAAGCACTCCACAGCTAACCTCACGCAAGATTTCATTAATGTATTGTACTTAGGGCTAGCAAGATAGCTCAGCCAGCTAAACTGCCTGCTTAGGCAAGTTTAGGTAAGCGCAGGGACCACAGTTCAATCCCCAGCACCACATGCTGGGCCAGCCCCGCCCCTGGGGCCACAGAGCTGGCCACAGAGTAGTGATGCAGGCCTGTAACCCCAGCACTGGGGAGGTTGAAAGCAGGAGGAGCACTATGAGTCTGAGCTGCATAGTGAGACCTTGTAACAACCAAATACATTTTCTAAAAAAAGTTGTATTTAGGCAACATATTTATCAGTTGAATAGCAACAATATTTTATTACAACTGAGAAGATTTTTTCAATATCGACTGTTTTACAAACTAAGCCTGTAAACTCCTCAAAAGCAAGAGACTTTTCAGTTGAAACTAAGGCAGAATCTAGTTCCAGATGGTCTACCATGATTACATAACCAATATGGAACCCTCAACAACTAAGTCTCAGAATTCCTTCCCATGAACACAGAAATCCATAATTAAGAGTTTTTGTGGAAATTATGTGAATCAATATGAGAAAAGCACATACAAAAGTGTGTCCTAAGCCGGAGGACACACTATGGTCAAAACCCACCTTAGTCCCTGTTTTGTTTTGTTTTCCCCAAGACTCATGGGAGTTTTGCATTTTAAAAGGATTCTAGGAAAAGCTATAGAGAGCTAAGTTGTATAGCAACATTGTAGGTAGACAGGTCGAAGCCCTCCAGAGAATCAGTACAGAAGATGAGAGCACATGGAGAATGTGGCCGGAGGAACATCTGAAGATTAAAATCACAATGGCCAGATTTACATACTTTCCTGAAGGCTAAACAAAGTCTGAGATTAGTGGTGCCAATAGTCTCTTTTGAGATTTCCCATATAAGTAAACCATTGCAGGTAATGGTTTAGGGGTGGGCCATCCTCTCCCACCCACTAAGAACAGGACCAGACCCAGGACCAAAGAGAAAACTAAAACTAAACACAAGACTGACTAGAGATTTTCAACCATGGTTAGTGATGTCATCCATAGGCATTTCTACCACTGGATCAACATTACCTGAGCAACCACACTTGCGACCATATTGGTTGATCATAATTTTGACCCACGTTGTACCCACCACACAATTTTGCTCTATGAAACTTTCTTTGAGAACAGGAAGGGTCCCGTCACTCAGGAGCCACTCCTTGTCCCCAATAAATGTTCCTACTCTTAAAAAGAAATTCAAAGAAGAACAATAAAATCCTTCCCTGGTATCCTTGAAGGATTGGTTGGAGCTCCCACTGCAGAAAATGAAAAGGATACCCTAGTCCCTCATATGAAATGGTGTGGTTATTGGCATGCAACTTATACACCTTCTCCTGTACACTTTAAATAATGTCCAGATTACAAATACACCTCCAACAACGAAAATGCTGAGTAAATAGTTGTTACACTGCCTTGTTCAGAGAATAACAACAAGATGAAGGTCTGTACATGTTCAATAAAGATGCAATTTTCTCTCCAGTATTTTCCATCTGAGGCACAGTATACTGAAGCCATGGATGCTGAAGCCTCAGACACAGAAGGCTGAATGCACTTTGTGACACATGGAAATTATATTAAATTCTAATCTTGCTGTCTAAAAATAAAGTTTTATTGGAGCACAGCCACACTCATTTGTTTACGCTGTGTCTACGACGGCTTTCATGCTACACTTGCAGAGCTGTGGAGCTGTGACAGGGACCATATGTCCCTCTGAGCTGAAAATATTTACTCTCCAACCCCTTTCAAAAGAAGGCTGCAATCCTCTGACCTCATCAATTACTGGACAAAGCCAGCAAGTCAAGTAGTCATAAACTGATTACTTGTTTCCTATGAGTATCAGATTATAAATGGAGATCCCATTTCTAGAAGCCCATGTTATGCCATAAAAATATAGAAACCACTTACATAAGAAAAGAAATGCAAGTATAATACAGGGTTTTATGAGCATTTACTACATGAAAACAAACATGATAGGAAAACTGTGTCATAAATGTTTCTTTGGGGGATTTGCCTGCCTGGGGTCAGTCAGACAGGGTTTTGGTTAAGTGATCTAGGGACAGGAGAGCCCCTCCACCTCCCTCGGTCTCCCAGCAACAGTGGTTATCTATTGTGTCACTGAGTTAGAATTACACCCTCAAAACACGTGTGTAAGCCTGGGCAAGCACAGTGCCCACTCACCCTCTCTGATAAATGCTTGCTTCCCCATTCCCAACAGATGCTCACGGCTTAACTCCAGTGGCTCAGTGTGTCCTCAGAGTCGAGGTCACACTGACAAATGGGCTCAAAAGGCCCCAGAACCTGGGCACTGGCTGACAGCACACGCCACTTTATGCCTTCCCTAACTCCAGGCATCAGTGGTGTCTCTTGCCTCCCAAAGTCTCTGCATGGCGGTTCGCCTGACACAACATGCACCCTGCCCTCCTCTGCCTCCATCCCAGCCAGCCTACCCTGGCATCCACTACGCCTGGTTAACCCATCTTTTTCTTCAGTGCAGATGAACAACAGACATAAATCAGGTGTGCATCATCTATATCCATATGGAAGCTGAGAGAAAACTGAATTACACAACCCCACAGAGCAGAAGACGGTGGGCGGGAGGGACAAGGAGGAAAAGAAGGTGGAGGGAAGACAGTAATGCATCATGCCAAAACTAACACCAAAAGGTAAGGTGTGACCATAAGAGGAGGGAGATGCTTTACACACACAGCATGAAAAAGAACAGGACACTAGGATTCATTGAAATTTAAATATATGTAGCTTACTAAAGATACAACCCAAATGACCAAAGGAAAAATTCAAATAAAGGCTCTTACTTTTATGAGAAAAGAAAATCATCAATAAGTTGGGTGGATAGACTCGGCCTTAGTGACCAGCCTTAAGCAGAACAGGGAGACCTATTGCCAAGCCAGCAAAAAGAAGAAGAAGCAGGAGGAGGAGGAGAAAGAGGAAGAGGAAATCATCAAATCCAGAAATGGCGTCCACATCTTTAGCCCCAGAACTACAAGACCAAATGTGCCATGAAGCTGCCAGGAACCCAGCTCAAGACTTCCCTAACAATGCAACCTCCCCTAAGCCTCACACAAAGGTAACCACAGCAAGGAACTCTTGCAAATGAGAATCAGTGTGGCCTTGAGGGAACCTCCAGGGATGAGGCTGGAGAATGGGTCGTATCTCAAAGGTTAAGGGAAGAACTGAACCCATTTATACAAACATGAACTTGGGCCTCCATACTCAAGAGAGCTTGTGGGGACCGCTGCTTCCCCCGTTGCCTCAGGCTGCATGAAGGCAGATCATAAATTACGCAGTTGCACTGGTTTCATGGGTGGCCCGGCCTATTCATCACCCCACTGTCAGGAAGCCTAGGACAGGGAAGGGGGGATCTAGGCCCCATGAACTGCCAGGCATCCCAGCTGTGGGCTTCCCATTCTTGCAGAGCTGCCCCCTTCTGTGCCCTGAGAGCACCGGGATGCAATGCAGAGGGGAGCTGTCCATGCCCGCGGTCTGACACCCAGTGTGTGCAATGAGGCTCTGCTGAAAGGAAGAGCTATGCAGAGGACACTCCCAGCACAAACAGCATAGGAAGGAAACGCTCAACCTCAAGGATGGCAAATTGAAATTCCTGAGCACAGGTAACCATTCACACACATACACACACACACACACACACACACACACACATACACACACACACAGTCCAAGTCACATAACATGTTGTGACATTTTGATCAGGATGGACTGAAGATATGATATTTGTTCCTGAGACAATAACACAGCTAAAATCTTCCAATGGCCTAGTAGTTTTTACTGTACCTTCTCTGTGTTTAGTTACATTTAAGTTCACAAATACCAAAGATACAGTGGCCTACAGTATTCAACGTAGTAAGGTATGGTACACATTTGTAGTGTAGGAGTTAAAGGCTATGCCATATGGTCTAGGTAGTGACCATCTATACAACTTGGCTTGTGTAAGTCTACTGTAGAATGCTGCTGAACAATGCATCTGTGAAAAATATATCCTTCCCTTACCATTAAGAGTGTGTTGTGTGTATATACATATATAGTTAGAAATATATAATATATACCAAGCGTTTCCCTGGCAAGCGCAAGGGCCTGAGTTTAATCCCTGGTTCCACAAAAAAAAAAAAAAAAAGAAAAGAAAAAAGAAAACAACTAAGCAACTTGTATAAACACCTACATGGCTATGGGCTTAGGCCCACTGGCTCCAATGATGAAGCACAGTATTCTTGGCAAGAAAAGCCATCTGCACTGCACAGTTAGTTACCACTTATCTCCTACAGAAAAATATTAGAAACAACCTACTTACTCAGAAGAACCGGTTGGGTAAGTTATTAAAGACTAACTCAATGGAATAGTCACATAAAACAATGCTTACTTAAAACATAAGAGTATGGGAAAATTTTACATGTTCCTTCTGTATCCTGCCAACTTTAGTAAATTAGACATTTCTATACACTAATAACAAACTGCCCCAAAAAGAAATTAAGAAAATAATCTCATTCACAATTTAATAAAAATACAATATAATACATTCAACCAAGATGCACACATTTAAAACTACACAAAATTGAAAAAAGAAACTGACACAGACACATCAATGGACAGGTATCATGGATTCGTGGATTTGAATAATCAATGCTTAAAAGTTCCCATACTACCTAAAATGATCTGCAAAGTCAGTGTAATCTCTATTAAGATTCCAGTGACATCTTTCTAAACATTAAAGAATTCTAAAATCTGCATGACACCACCAAAGATTCCAAATAGCCACAGAAATTTGTGCAATGCGAACAAAGCTAGCCACAACACCCTGCATGATTGCAAAATGTATTTCAAACTGACAGCAATTAAAGTGGTATGGGGCCGGCCAAATAACTCAGAGGATTAAAGTGCCTGCAAGCAGGCCCAGGGGCCAGGGGTTCCATCCCCCCGGCCTGCCATGCTGGCCCTTCCCCCAGGGCACACTGAGATGGCAATTGAGACTGGGTGTGGTAGTGCACACCTGTAATCTCAGCTCTTGGAAGGTTGTAAACAGCCCGATCACTATGAGTCTGATCTAGTAGTGAGACCCTGAACACCCTGTGGACCCTTCCCAAAAGAAAAAAAAAGTGGTATGGCACTGGCATAAAAACAGACACATCAGCCAACAGAACAGAATAGTCTAAAACTGAATCTATGCATTTAAAATCGATTAATTTCAGTAATGGTACCGAGAACACATGAACCACACAGAGAGATCTGAGTACATGTAGAAGAAAGAAGTTGAATCCTTTTGTTACATAATATATGAAAAATCCCAATAGATTCATTTCTTAAATATAAGATTTGAAATTTTAAAACCACTATAAAAAAAAAAAAACAGAAGAAAACTGCATCAAATTGATCTGGGCAATGACTTGTTTGAGATATGACCTCAAAAGCTACCAAACACAAAGTGAAACTCACTGTACTAAAATTTCTGCACAGCGATGAAAACAACAAAGTGAAGAGACAACCTATAGATTTGGAAGAAAGATCTGCAAGCCCTATAGGGGCTTATTATCCAAAATACATAAAGATTTCAATGCCTTAGGAAGAAAGCACATAACCTGGTTCAAAATGGGTAAAGGATCTGAACAGGCATTTCTCCAAAGAAGAGCTATAAATTGCTGACAGGTACCTGCACGTGAAAAACTGCTCAATAGCACCGATCATCAGGGAAGTGCAAACTAAATCTATAACGAGATCCCACCTCACACCTGCTAGGATGGCAGTTATCAAAGAGGAGAAGGATAACAGGTGTTGCTGAAGAAGTGGAGAAAGGGGAATTCTTGCATGGTGTGGGCAGGAATGTACAGCAGTGCAGACATTTTGTGGCGGTTCCTCCAAAATTAAAAACAGAACTAACATGTGATCCAGTGTTGTGGTTTATATCTGTAGGTTCCCCCCCCCCCAGAGCCTTGCGTGCTCACAGGTGAGGGGGAGGTGACTGGGTCATGAGGGTGTGACATCATCCTGGATTAGCCTGTTGATGGATTTATCGCTGGCTGCGATGTTGGGAGGTGAGGCCTGGTGGGAAGAGGTGGATCGCTGGGGCAGTGGCCTGGAGGGTGTGCTCCCTCCTACTCCCTTGCTCCCTGCTTCCTGTCTGCCATGCCATGAGCTCTTTGTCCTCTGCCATGAGCCCTGTTTTGGAGTCAAAAGCCTCCATAGTCTGTGAGCCAAAATAAATTTTTGCCCATCTGTACACATACAAAGCAGCCGAGAGGGCGGGCGAAATAGCTCAGCAGACTAAGCACTTGCTTTGGCAGGATCAGGGACCAGGGTTCAATCCCTGGTCCCAAAAGCTGCACTGGCCCTGCGCCCGGAGAGCGCTGAGCTGGCAGGCTGAGGGCAGGCGTGGTGGCACACACCTGTGACCCCAGCCCTGGGGAGACTGGAAACAGGAAGATAACTAGGAGTTCAGGCTGCACAGTGAGACCCTGTACCAAATACATGAAATGAAAACAAAAACAAACAAACAAAAAAATCAAAGCAGGGAAATCAGTGTGTCAAAGTGTTACCTGCATCTCTCACTATTCACTGTAACATTCCCAATACCCAAGATATAGAATCAACACAAAATTGAGCCAACTAATGAAAAAAAAAAAAATGGTGGGGCAGGGGCTGAGAGAGATTATTCACCCTTAAGAAAGAATACAGCGGTCATTCTCAACAATGTGGATAAACCTGAAGGGCCTTAGGCTAAGTGAAATACGTCAGGCCCAGAAAGCCAAACACTAAATGATCTCATTTGAGTGTGGAATTTAAGAACCAAAGCCCGAGAAGCGAGAATACATAGATGGCTGGTTGCCCAGAGGTGAGGAGCACTGGTTAGAACGATGAAGTTAGAAGGAGCAAGTTCTGAGATATTTGCACAGTATAACTCTAATTAATAATATACGGTAGGGCTGGGGAGGTGGCTCAGTGGAGTAAACGCTTCCCTGGCAAGCACAAGGGCCTGAGTTCAATCCCCAGTTCCACAAAAAAAAAAAAAAAAAAAAAAAAAAAATAATAATAATAATAATAATAATAATATACGGTAAATTTGAAAACTGTTTAGACAGTTTTCTCACCATCAATAAAGTGTTCTCACTACCAAAAAAAGGGGGGTTCTCATTACATATCCATGAGATGATGGATATATTATTTAGCTTGTTTTAATCGTAATTTCACAATATCTACGGTGATCAAAATAAGATTCTATACCCTTTAAGCACAAGTAATTATTTGTTACTTTTTTAAAAAATTCAATTCACAAAAGAAAACTATCAAGATGTAAAAATCTTTGTGATACGTAGTTAAATGAAGACATTTTATATGTAAAATTAAAGTTAAGCTAGAACTAAACTAGAACCATATAAATTTCTTTTTTGTTGTTTTTTTCTTTAGTTTTTAAAGAAAATAAAAAATCATAAAAACATAGAAATGATGCGGAATTTCATTGAACAAAATAACAGGAATCCAACAGTGGTTGCTATGTTCTATCTTGTTGGCTTCAAATTAGTTGTTCAGGTTACCACATACAAGCATGCAAAGTCGGTCCCCACAAAAGTTATAAAAATTAAAAAAGGAGAAAAAAATTAAGCATTCATTGCTCCTTTCAGTAGACCAGCAGAAATCAGTAGTATGATTATCTAGGTTTCTCTTCAGCTCAGGCGTTGCTACCCTGTGAACAGATTATTTCCCTCTCACAGTATCTTCTGTACCTTTCAGATTTTATTTATTCTTTCAGGTTCCTTCACTAGTAAGACAGTATGATGTTTGCACATGTAGGTCTGATTTATTTCACTTACGAAGATGGTACCTAGTTGCACCCATTTACCTATAAAAGCCACGAGTTAATTTTTTTTATAGCTGAGTAATACTCCATTATATAAAAATACCACCTCTTTTTTTTTTTTTTTAATCCATTCCTCAGTTCCTCAGGTGATGGGCATTTGGGTTGCTTCCTAGTTTTAGCTATGACAAATGTGCTGCTATAAACACAGGTGCAGATATACTGCTGTGGTATGATGATTTCAGTTCTTCTGGAAAGACAGCCAGGAGGGGAACAGTTGGCTTGAATGGGACCTCTAATGCTAGTTTTTTGAGGAACCTCCGCACTGATTTCCAAGGAAAACCACATACATTTCAACAGCAGCATGTGTCCTTCAAATGGCATGGGGCAACTGTGAGTAGAGTTCTCACTTTATTTTTTTTTTATTTTGTCTCACTATAGTCTACGTGGTGAATCCTTTTAAAACTACAAACTTGTCTAATTACATTTTCTTGAACTGCAGAAAAATGGTTCTTTTCTGTATTTCCTATGCCCTATAAAATGTTCATTACTTTTTATTGCTGTATCTAAAGCACAACTTTAAACAGCCAAAATGGAAAAAAATTACTACTCGGGGTAAAGGATAAATAAAAGAATATTTTCTCCATTAAAAGTTAGAATATGTTTAAAACAAGTATTTTGTAAACAGTGGCAGTGGCTTCAAAGCAAATCACGACCCTTAAGGAGAAGAGGCACATAAGATAGAGATTTAAATTTTCAAAGGCTTAATTTGCTACTAAAACAAGATAAAATAAAATTTCACACATGAATGAAACCAAAGAATAAAATGGAGAAAAATTAGCTTAGGTCCGTACCCAATCTAAACTTAGTGACAAAACAATGCTAAGCATAAAAAATCACATATGGAAACTGGGATAAAAGAAAATAGCATTTTTTTTCCACAAGTAAAGGCTTTTAAAAATTATTGTATTAGATGAAATTTCAAGGGAAATGTATTCATTTAATAAATACCTGAATTCCTACCAGGCACTATTCCATGTGAGCTTTTAACTTAATTTTGTTGTTGTTATTGTTGTTTTTGAGGGAAGGCCTTACTATGTAGCCCTGGCCAAACTTGAACTCACTACATAGTCTAGTCTGGCCTCAAATTTTTAGTAATTCTCTTTCCAAATACTGGGATTACAGGCATGCATTGCCATGCCCGGTTCATTATATGTAATTTGAAAAAAATTGTCTATTTTTCTGATGTCAAAAAAATACAAGAGAGGGAAACAACATTTGAAAATCCATGTATATGCTAAGACACACACACACACACACACATACACAAATAATTCACATACAAGCACCTCACACAAAAAACTTTCCATCAACCTCCAACACACAATGAACACACAACTTACTTACTAAGCCAATAACTAAAATGGGTTCAGGGGCCTGAGGAATTAAAGAAATGTGCATATAAACAGTAGGTACATTCTTTAAAGCTATTTAAATTAGGGCTGAGGTGTAGCTCATGGAGAAAGCGTTTGCCTAGCATGCGCAAGGCCCTAGGTTCAATCCTCAGCACCATCAAAAAATTAACAAGAAAAATTACTAAGCCCAATTATTAAGCCCAAGTTTGGCAGAGAGATAATTAAATTGGCTTAGTTCTTTGAGAAGAAAATGTGACTAATTATATCAAGAGTAATTAAGACTGTAATAACAAGAGCAATAATATGTATAAATCACAAATATAAGTAAGATTGCAAAAATGTATATAATTAATTCCAAAGAAGTACAGAGTTTGCCTGTGTGAGTTTGGGTTTTCTCTGTTACATGGTATGTATAGGAGCACGCATTATATTAAAAAAAAATAGAAAGGACCTAATATCCACTGATGGAAAAAGGAAGAGCAATAAAGGTATATTAAGCCATGGACTATTACGGGACCATCACAGCCATGCAGGAGCAAGAAAGGACATTCACCAAATAACACGAAGGGAAAAGGGCAGAAAAATTGAACATCCGTAATGACTACAACCATGTAAAAAGCCCCATACATTTAAATAAAGACGGGACTAGAATGGAAGAGGTGAAAATAATCTGGGCATTTTAGCGCAAGTTTATAACTCAAATTTGTAAACACTTTTGCAGGACGAGGAGACACACAGAGTGATTACACCACTTAAAGCCTGGCCTCTAAGAACTATTAAAGCAGTTTACACGGTTCACATGTGAGAGCCTGAGTTATGTCCCTACATAGCAATAAATGCCAATGTGCCTCTAGCCAACAGATCCTAAGGAAGGAGTTCTGGAATCATCTACAGGGGGAGGGGTCCATGCACAGTTGCTAGCGCACAGTGCAGACCGACTTAGCTAGGGAGCCCACAGCTGCAATCACACCATCCAAACATATCTTGCACAGAGGTACTAGCCAGACTTCCTGAAACTGACATGGGTCTTCCAGATAACCTGGCAAGGTGGCCGAGCTTTCTAAAGCATAACGTGCTTACTCAGAAAAAGTCTTCCCATCCTCCACACCAAGAAGCTATGAAAGCTTCTTTGGAAGAAAAAGATTTTCAACAGAAAGTACTGGGTTAAAGTCATTTGTGTGTTTACTACAAGAAGTCAGCAGATTTCTCAAAATCATTTTCTGAAGAGCTGTGTGTTTACAAGAAAGGTCAATATTAATTGAATGGATTGAACTATTATCTCAATTCACCAGAAAGCAAGAAACACACATTTTGTTTTCAGGGAGGTATGATATAGGAGATTCTATTGTAGTACCATAATCTTCTGAATATAGGGGTGTGACCTTATTTTCAGCATATATCTCCACAGTCTAACAGATGAGCAAGTGAAAGGTGAGAGGGTGGGTGAATATCTGGATGGATGGGTGAGTGGATGGATGGATGGATGGATGGACAGACGGGCAGGTGATTATGAATCCTAATACTCAATAACCTATTCAAACCACTTATCCACACCCATAGATTTCTAATATTACAATAGCAAGAACAGTGGTGTTCTAAACAGAATCTAAATAAGAGCAAACCAAAAGCTATCCCATGAAAAATGAATCCGAGATTCTGCCTTACAAATTAGATGTAAAGCTTTTAGCCACTTAATCAGAGTGCAAGCAGAATAGTGAAGTGCTTAACTGAGTCACTCTTGTGAACAAGAGTAAAGACAATCCTTAGCCCAAGCCAGCTAGGTTATAGGAGAGACTCCTGGCTCACACAGGAGTCTAACCCAGGCCCAGCCACAACTGGGAATGATTTAGACAAGCAAATTCTCAGGCCCCACCAAGACCTAATGAAGCAGAAATTCTGAAGGTCATGCCAGCAAACTACGTTTTTACAAGCCTTCCAGATCATTCTAAAGCCAACTAATGTTCAGACCACTAAAGCCAGCACATAGATGGAGGATCCTTCATACCTTGTTTAGATCAGACTGGGAAATAGGAAGAAATAAGAAACAAAAATACAGGAAACACAGAGACTTTCTGGAGGATGCACAGATATGATTCTTTTTATACTGATTTTTTTTTAGCTATATCCCCTGCAAGAACCAAGACTACGATGTTCTGTCTCAAAGTCTTAGATATCTAGATCCCCAAGATGCATGAGCTAGAGACTGGTTAGTCTTGGAACTCTGGGTCAGAATCATTCATTGACTCCTAGTGCCTACTACTTAATTTGCAACTGCTGGTTAATTACAAGTTGTCAGAGAAAACTCTAGAAGTTTCAGGCTTTGGCTTCATTTCAGCCTCTCTAGTAGACTCAAGCACAACAGAGAACCCTAAATATAAGGGATGAAGGAACAATCTTTCCATTCTTGTAGTAATGTCCTTGAACCCCTCCTACCTATTCTGAGTAATTACTGCTTTCAAAGGGGATAGCTGGAAACTACTTGAGTTGTGAACTGCTGTGTGCTCACTTCTCATTTAACACAAACCATATCCATTCAAAGTTGACATTTCACCCTTATTTTTACAGATTCAAAGTAAGATTTATAATCAGTTAAGTAATAGTCTCAAGGCCAAGCACTATTAGGTAGCATGACTTAAGTATAGATATGTTAAGGGACCTAAGAACATCTAAAGGTTAAAAATTCACCAGCAAATGTCCCCAGACCCAGCATCTACTATTTGTGGTTATGGGTTACCAAATTCATGGTTATGATTTTAGAGAGGAAACAAAACTAGATCTTCAAATGGTAAAAGCACACAGGGCAAAGTCTAGAGGAAATCAAGTGCAGGTTTCCAAAGGTCCCCTCCCGGGAGAAAAACACCTAATAAATCCTCATGCAAGGTGTTATGACACCATAGGAAAGCTCCCCCTTGGTGGGAGCTCACTACACCTTTGGCACCCAGTGCTTCTACTGAGAACCAATCACAAGTGCCAAGAGATATTGGCTTAGGGATATACTAATTCATGGCTAAGAGAAAAATGCAAAAACCAGGCAACATAGGTTCAAAGACAAGCTCTTTCACTTTGGGCATATTATTTGAATACTTTAGGTAGTTTACACTCACACAATGGGTTTTGCAGGTTTCCCACCAGCTATATGGTTCAGGTGAAGCCTGAGTGTGTTCTCCAAAGGCTCCTGTTGGAAGCTTGGGCTCCAGTACGATGCTGCTAAGCAGTGGTGTGTTCACTAAGAGGAGAGGCAGTGTGGGGGTCATTACTGAGCCTTGCCTTGGAGCAGGCTCTGGCTTCCTATCCCACAACACGGTCTCTGCGTCTCCCGTGCATTCCCATCAGGACATCATCCACCTGCTGTGGTACAGCCTGGAAGTCCTCACCAGAGTTGAGACACAGCCAGTCCCATCCATACTCTTAATCCTCTAGAACTGCAAGATAAATAACCCTCTTTTCTTTATAAGGCTAGCCCGCCTCAGGGGTTTGGAAAACAAACAGTTACATTCACTCCTCAGAGTTGGTATAAGGATGTACCAAGGTAACGTTCGTAACACTGTGCTAGACATGGCATGTATGCCAGTGCATTCAGCTACCATTGTGCCTTTCCATTTAGCCACTCAATCCCTGGCCAGAGATAGTACATTTCTATACCTCTTCCTCTCCTGGGAACTAAAGATCAGCACAGTGGTAAGGAGGTCACTGTCATGATTGCGCAGAGACATACAGCCTTTCACCAGCTCTTCACCAGTTTGTTCTTTGAGATCTTGTTCCAATAGTTTACATAAAACTAAGGCAGTACTGCAACACTAGGGGGGCTCTAGTGCTCTGCTGTGCGTGCCGCACCAGAGCAGCACCCTTTCACTCAAGGGACTAAGAGGATGGAGGAAATTGAAGTTGCTTTAGATACTGAGTTCAAGGAGGGGTGGAAAGAGAGTCCAGCTAAGAACCTAGCTGTACACGGGAGAAACAAAGGCACAGAGAAACTGAAAGACTCAGCCAAGGACACATGGACCCTCAGTACGCAGGCTGTCACCTGCACCCACCCCGTGTCCTCATCGGAAAGCATCACCACCAAGGGCCAGTTCTGTACAGTCCAGGACAATTCTCCAAATAAAGTTCTTTTCCCCAAACGCTAAATGTCCCTTCTCTCTCCTCCAGTTCGAATATTATGTCTTCCTAGGAAGAAAATTATCTGACCATAACAACCCAAACTCTCTGTTCTTTAAAGTTATTATATTAAACCCATTCCTCTAGGAAGCCAAGCCATCAAACTGCTCAAAAGGACTTCACAGAGTCCGTCTGATTACCGGGTAAGACACTGGATACAAGAATGCTTTAGATCTCTAAACCCCACACTGCCATAAATAAAACTGTTTTCTTTCAATACAACCCCAAGAACAGTAAACGACTCCTTTTTTAACTGCAAATGGACTAACAGCACATTATTTTATTATTCGCTTGCTATTTCTATCACTAATTTCTCAGCTTCCATTCTTTCCTATTATAAAAGAAACAAACAAACAAAGAGAAATCAATGAAATAAGAATGCTATTTCCTGACACCAACTCCACATGCAAATAGAACAGAATAACTGGCAGCAGATGGGTCAGCTCTCTCAGCCCTCCCCCCAGGAAAATCAACCATATGGCAAGCAAAAGAGCTGACTGAGTGTTTCACAAAACATGGTCCAGCCTGGTCTCCAGACCCTGGAGGAGAAAGGACCCTGGTATTTGTAAAACCAGCAATGATGTCATTGCCAACACTTTCTCCCAGATCTTCCTGTCAAATTATATCTAAAAAGGCAACTGGATGTCACTGTAAAATCTGATTCCTATATATGATGAAAGCAAATGTTTAAAGACTGCTGTCCAAGACAGTATACGCATTCCTGCTCAGGGTTAAGAGATGTTCTTAATGCCTGAGACGCTGATAACAGCAGGATAACACCCTCTCCAGCCGCACTAGAAATTAAAACAATACCTGCACCTATACTATATCAATCAATAAGTATTCAAACCACAGGAAGAGAGGGGCATAGTGGTGTTTGTCTCTAATACCAGAACCCTGGCAGGCTCAGGGTAGAGGATAAAAAGATCAAGCCCAGTCTAGGCAATGTAGAGAGACCCATTCTCAAATTTTAAAATACGATTAATAGTAGTGAAAGGGGACCAACCAAATAGCTCAGAGGATTAAAGTGCCTGCAAGCAGGCGCAGAGGCCAGGGGTTCGATCCCCAGCCCTGCTGTGCCACCCCTGCCCCCTGGGCGCACTGAGACGTCAAAATTGAGACTGGGCCTGGTGGCACGTGCCTGAAATCCCAGCTCTTGGAAGGCTGTAACTGGGCAGATCACAAGGAGTCTGATCTAATAGTGACACCCTGAACCCTGAACACCCTGTAGACCCTTCCCTAAAATACAAAACAAAAGCAGTGAAAAGGCTGGGGAGGCAGCTTAGTGCGAAGTCCTCAGGCTCAATTCCTACTAGAAAAGAAAAAAAGGAAAAAGAAGAAGCACAGAGAGACAGGGCTTCTTATCCATGACAATGACTAAAGTAAAAGACAATAACATGGGACATTTGCAAGGATCAGGAGCAACTGGAACACTCAATCATCGCTGACACCGCCGGAAAATGGGACAATAATGCGGCAAAACCACTTGGCAACCTCTTCACGACTTGAACACACACGCAGCTTTAAATAAGAGAAATTATGACTCTGCACAAAAGCAGAGCCTTTATACGAAAATCATTCACAGAAGCTTCATTTCTAATAGCTGAAAACTAATAATGATCTAGTATCCGCCAACAAGAGGCAAATGGATAGGTAAAGAGTGAAATAACCACCCGGGGCCTGCTCCACGGCAGTAAAAAGGAGTAAGACCAACAATATGCATCGTCAGAGATCAACTTGTTATATCTGCACACTGGCCTCCTGGTTTTTGTGTAAATAAAGTTTTATTGAAACACAGCCACATAGATATTACCTAAAGCTTTTTTCCTAACATAACAGCACAGCTGAGTGGCTGCTGCCAAGTCTGAAATATTTACTGTATCCCAGTCAACTGTTGCAACTGAATTCAGTCTTCTGCTGTGCCCACTAAGGTTCACAGGGCAGCTGCAGTCAGCGCTCCAGACCAGCTATGAAATGAGTACCAGGATGTAGCTGCATTGTTTGAGGCCAACAGAGCCAGATTTGCCCAGGTGAAGCTACATGAAATTTCTGACTCATATCATGAGCTATGCTAAAATGGTTATTTTAAGCCATTAAATGTGAGGATTGGGGGAGCAATTAGTTATACAGATAGATGGATACAGATAGAGATAGAGATAGAGATAGAGATAGAGATAGAGATAGAGATAGAGATAGAGATAGAGATAGAGATAGAGATAGAGATAGAGATAGAGATAGATAGAGATATACAGATATACAGATAGAGATACAGATAGAGATACAGATAGAGATAGAGAGATAGAGAGAGATGCAGATGCAGATACAGATACAGATGCAGATATAAATATTTTTCAAAGAGACCAGGACATTTTGGGGGACTGGCGATGGCTATTTTCTCCCTGTATTTTAGGGAAGGTCTCCAGGGTGTTCAGGGCCTCACTACTAGATCAGACTTGTAGTGATCTGCCTGCTTACAGCCTCCCAAGAGCTGGGATCACAAGCTTGCTCCACCGTGTCCAGTCTCAATCACCATCTCTACGCGCCCCAGTGGCAGGGCCAGCATGGCAGCCCAAGGATCGAACACCCGGCCCCTGTGGCTGCTTGGAGGTGCTTTAATCTGCTGAGCTATTTGACTGGCCCTGGAGATGGCTATTAATATCTATATTTAAATAAGAACTTAACTCTGGAACCAGGCATGGTAATGCATGCCTGTAATCTCAGCACTCGGGAGACTGAGTCAGGAAGATCTCTGTGAGTTTGAGAGTAGCCTGGGGGCTGCAAAAGTGAGCACAATGCCAGCCTGAACTGCATCTCAAAAAAAGAAAGAACTTAATTAGAATGTAGTTTTCCAGTCTGCAAACGTTCTTAAACTTGTATTATATACTACCAATACTCAGACTTTGCATTCTCAAATACTTGATTCAATAAAGTATGTCTGTTTTTTCTTTCTTATTAAAGTACATTTACTTGTTAGTCTGGAAAACAGATTTGTCAATGAAAATGTATAATATAACAACCACTGTTAAATTTTTATTCTTATTTAGAAACTGCATCATGTACACTGTCACCTGTTCCTGTTTGTGTTTTTATTCTTTAAAATAATAATAATAAAGAATAATTGTTTTTATTCTTTAAAAAATAAAATAATATAAATTTAAATAAAAACATTTACTGAATGCTGGGATTTAAAAACAAAGCTGGGGACTCTAACAAAGATAAATGCAAAAACATTCTTGGCGAGATAGCTCAGTGGACTAAGCTTAGCCTGCTTAAGCAAGCACAGGGACTGGGATTTGATACCTGAGGCTACATACTGTGTCAGCTCTGTCCCCTGGCACACTGAGCCAGCCACCGAGACCAGGCATGGTGGCACACACCTCAGTCCCAGCGGCTGGGGAGGTTGAAAACAGAAGGATCACTACAAGAGCTGAGTAAAAACTAATCTATAGCTAAAATGTGGGAAAAAGACTTGTTTCTGGTGAGTGTAGACAGATGGCTAAAAAGGAACAGAAGAGGGTTTCTGGGTGATAGAGATGTTCCATGCATTGGTGGAGCTGGCTGCATCAATAGATGCATTCACCAAAATGGACCAACTACACTTAATACCTATGGATTTCTGACATTTCTATCTAGCTGTGGGGAAGCCCAGCCCTGTCATTAGGTCCAAAATAGGATTGATTCCACACCCCTGCTAACTTTTTAACTTAAAGAAATGCCAGACAAAGTGCCCAGAGCTACACTTTCCATCCAGCTCCAAGGCCAGACTCCTGCAGACCACACTCTTGGGTAGTAGGAACAGCCCTTCATGGCTCTTCACATTCTCTCCACTTCCCCAGCACAGAGAAACTACCAGGTGTCTCTCCCACAGCTGGACAGCCCTCTGCCCAGGGCAGTTCTTCAAAATCCTTTCGGAGAGCTCATCTGTTTTAAGACTGCAAAACATGCAGGTAGCCCCATGAATCAGGTCAAACACACAGTTTATGGCTTTTACTACGTACCTTTTCTTGGACACCAAGTATTTCAAAAGTGTGCCGCGTTTTCACCTGTACTTTTTACTAATTGAAAATCAGACTTTTTTCCATTTACAATGAAACTCAAGTCAACTGAAGTTAAGTGTAATCTCAGATAGCAACAATAATAACATTTTAAAGTCACATTGTGAAAATACCTGGGGGAGATAGCTCAGTAGAACAAGTACCTGCAAGGGCAGGATCCTGAGTTCAATCCTGGTATTGCAAAAAAAAAAAAAAATCTGCATTCCATCATTTGTTGGATTGACAGTAAAATTTTTCCTTTCCACTTTGAGCACTAAATAAAAAATAAAATTGGGGACACTAAACAAAAATTTCCATGGATTTCATTCTGTATACAAATGACTCATCAATTTAAAAATTCAAATTATATGTATATATATAATTGGCCCTCCGTCTCCACTCTCGACTCTGTGCATTCCTGGCTTCACATTCCTCATCCACATTCAAGCCCCTGTTCTGCAGATCCTTTCCTTAACGCCAGCTGCACCTAAAGACCAAGCCTCAGGTCTCTTAAGATTCCTCGGAAGATATGGATGTTGCTTCCCTGATCTAAAGTCTGTTCAAACCATCCTGCAAAATATGACCAATATTTTTTATTTTATTGAAGAACAAATAGCAATGAGACAGTTTCAAATCAAATTAGTAGGACAGATTCAATAATTAATACATTGCATATTGTTTTCATAGTTTTTTTTTGTTGTAGAAGATGCATATGCGATATTCTATTTACAAACACTATTAGAGCAGATGCCTCTAATCAATGAATTAAGAGAATATAGCTGTATACTTATCTTTTTTTTAAGCTGAGTTATAGTACAGTTTCAATAATTAATACTTTTACATTGTTATCTTCCTAGTGGTTATCCATAGTACAAGAAGCAGACAGGATTTCCTGTCCAAACACTATTAGTGCAAATCTTTCTTCCCATAAAATTACAGTACCCTAAGAAAATAGATCATAGGGGATTTCAAAAAATGGAAATGTATTCCCTGCTCCTGGATAGGAAGGACCAACATCATAAAGATGGCCATACTCCCAAAATTGTTGTACATATTTAACACAATCCCTATCAAACTGCCACCAACATACCTCCTAGACCTAGAGAAATCATTCCTAAAATTTATTTGGAACCAGAAAAGACCTAGAATAGCAAAGGCAGTCCTGGCCAACAAAGACAAGGCAGGAGGCATCATAACTCCTGACTTGAAATTATACTACAAAGCCACTGTGATAAAATCAACATGGTATTGACCAATATTTTTTTAAAAAAGAAATCAAAACTAAGATCACCTGGCAGAAGCAGAGGGCAGGCTGAGCCAAACCCTCTCCAAATTCCCACCTGGGACAGCTCTAGGGACCTCCTCAGAGCAGTGTCGCAGCCCCTGCTGCACTGTTATCATAACGCTTTGCCTTTGCCCTGCACAAACCACCGCGCCCTGAGGCCCTCAGGTCTTCCCCTTCCCCTCCACAGTGTGACTTCCCAGCTTCCACTAACACACAGCTCCCAGGCATAGAACCCAGGAAAAGCTTCCTTCCAAGGAGCGCCAACACTCCACCCAGCCTTCCCCTCCTTCTCATTTAAAAAAAAAAAAAAATTAATGCCCATAATCCTAGCACTCTGGGAGGCTGAGGCACAAAGATCCCAAGTTGGAGCCCAGCCTGGGCAACTTGGGAAAACTTAAAATCAAAATAATAATGTTTAAAAGGCAAGGCGTAGAGCCGGGCGTGGTGGCACAGGCCTATAATCCCAGCACTTGGGAGGCTGAAGCAGGAGGATTGTTGTGAGTTCAAGACCAACCTGAACTACAAAGTGAGCTTAAGGCCAGCCTGAACTGCATAGTGAGACCCTGTTTCAAAAAAAAAAGCAAGGCGTAGAGTTTACAGCTTACCGCAAAAGCTCTAGATTGGATTCCCAGGACCAAACACAAAACACTCTTCTGATTTTCTCCTTCAAGAGCTATAAGGCATGAATCGAAGTATATGTGGTAAACATAAGAAGATGCATTTCTGTGTTCAAACCGGGCCGCCCCTCACAAAAGGCCCCTCCTAACTGTTGCCTGTCCCCACGTCTTACGCGATGCAGCAGTGTCTGCCCAGGGACCCCACGATGTGTACAAAGCATCGGTGTTGACAGTCCAAGCTGTAAAGTGACTCAGCCTGGCCTGGCCATGGTCTAAGTCAGAACTGCACAGCTGCCCCCTGCAGGGCCTGCACCTGAGCACATGCCTTGTTCTCCCTGGAAATAATTCCCCCATGGACATTGGGCTCAGCAGAGGAGGAGTGAATAATAGCAGAAAACACTTATTTCCGTGGCTACTCTTTTTCTTTTGGCTTTTTGAGATAGGTCTCATTATGTAGTGCAGGCTGGCCTTGAATTCGCAGCAGTCCTACTGCCTCAGCCTCCCGAGGGCCGGGATTACAGGTATGCACCCCTACACCTGGCTTCCATTGCTACTTTGAAAACAAAACTGCTAAGAAAAATTCACAATGATGGCATAAAGACAGAAGAAAGCAGGCCGGGCGTGGTGGTGCATGCCTGTAATCATAGCACTCGGGAGGCTAAGGCAGGAGGATTGTTGTGAGTTCGAGACCAGCCTGAGCTACAAAGTGAGCTTAAGGCCAGCCTGAACTGCATAGTGAGACCCTGTCTCAAAAAGACAAAAAAAAAAAAAAACAGAAGAAAGCATAACTTAGGAGAGGTATTTTTAACCCATCCCTGTCCAGTTCCAAAGGCTTTTATCCCAGCCTTTCTTCCTGAACTAACTATCCAAAGCTAGCTAGTAAGACCTGGATGGAAATGGATTAAATGTATAAATATTAAAATAGAAACATTAAATCTGCTGGGAGATAAAATAGGTAAAATTCTTGAAGACACCGGTGTAGACAAAGACTTTATGAATAAAACCCCAATTACATAAGAACTATCACAAAGGCTAGACAACTGGGGTCTCATCTTATTAAAAAGCTTTTTCACAGCAAGAGAAGCCACCAACAGAGTGAAGAGACAGCCCACAAGGAGGGAGTAACCGCTTGCTCCTCAGACAAAAGATCACTATCAAGAATATAGGAAGAACTCAAAAAATAGACCTCCTAAATTTACAGACCCCCAACCAAAAATGGACCAATACATACATGAAAAAATGTTCAGCATCACTGGCCATGTGCGACAGGCAGTTTAAAACAATGCTGAGACTGAATCTCACCCAGAAACAATGGCTAGTATCAAGAAATCAACCAATAACAAATGCTGGAGGGGTTGTGGGGAGAAAGGAACCCTTCTCCACTGTCGGTGGGAGTGCAGATTGATACAACCACTGTCGAAATCAGTGTGGAGACTCCTCAGAAAGCTAGGATTGGAGGGTTTAATTGACCCAGCTATTCCCCTTCTGGGTATTTTCCCAAAAGAATAAAAAATATTGTTGCACAGCGATATATATGTGCACCCATGTTTATAGCAGCACAATTTGTCACAGCCAGACCTTGGAAACAACCCAAATGCTCATCAACTGAGGAATAGATAAAAAAAAAGAAGGGGTCTTAGTATGCAGTGGAGTACTACTCAGCCATAAAGAAGGATAAACTGGAGACTTTTATAGGTAAATGAATGCAACTTGAGACCATACTCGCAAGTGAAACAAATCAGAGGCACATGGGTAAACATCATATGTTCTTCCTAGTGTGAGAAGCTGAAAGAGTAAACAAGATCCAAAATGTGCAATAATTATTATAAAATGGGAAGAAATTTCAAAAGGAAAAAAACTGGGATGGGAGAATGGAAAAACAGAAAAGAAAAAATATATAAATATAAATATATGTATAGTTATACTATTAATTTCTCATTGTTTATTGCAAAGAAAGGTTTGTGTTAATATCATTTGCATAATTAGATGCCAGTATCTTGTACTCCGAGTGATTTAAAGTCGGCCTTTCACAATGTATTAAAAACTATTACCCTCCTATTATCTTGCTTTGAAATTTTGTTTTATTATTTTTTTTTAAAAAAAAAAAAGAAAAACCTGGAGATGGCATCACAGACTTACACTGAAATTGAAGCTTTGCTTTTAAATACAAAATCCAAAGGAGACAGAAAAGAGGAACTGGCAGTTGAAGGTAGGGAACCCTCTCTGTCTATTTTTAACTCTGGGGAGAAAATAAGAAAAACACAAGCTCCTCCATCCCCAGAGAGAGAGAGATGCGGAGCTGCAGCAAGCGCAACCCTTCCTGCCTTAGGGAAAAACCGTATTTTCCTCGGTCAGCGTGCCCTTGCGCTCCTCCGAGGGAGGCGAGCCTGGAGTTTCTACGCGATTCAGCTCAGTGCCCTTCCTTGCATCATCTACTGAATGGCCAGCACACGGAGAGTGACTCCACGGAAAGTGCAATCTGGCTGGCGCGGGGGGCTTCGGGTCAAGTTCCAGGAGGCTCCTCCCCCTGCTAGATCCAAACACCCAATAGGGAAGGGATTCCACCCTCCTGCTATGACACGAAGGCCACAGGCAGCCACAGGAGAAGACTATGACCAGTGAGACAGTGGAGTGTGGCGCTGCATGCCTGGAATCCCAGTGCTCCGGAAGGCTGAGGCGGGAGGACTGCACCTTCAGATCCCACCTGGACAACTCATCAAGACCCTGCCTCAAAATAAAAACATTTTTAAAAGGCCTGGGTATGTAGCTCAATGGGAAGGCCCTGGGTTCAATCCCCAGTATCGTAAAAAGAAAACAGAAACTAGTAAGATAGTTGGATTGATCCAGGATCTGGGCTCTCAATCAGCTTAGGGCTGCAGTAAGCGTGGAGGAAAGCAGAGACATCTTCCTCTTAGGCACAACTCTGTCACATGCAGTGACCTTGGCCACCATGAGCTCAGCCCCACATGGGCCCTGGATTCCGAAAGAACAGACAAGCACTCCCTCCTCTGGGAGAGGAAGGAGGGAAAATGAAAATGGGCCCCCTCCCAAAAGTGTCAAGGTGGGGCCATGCCTTTAATTCTATGCCTTCCATAAACACTCCAGATCCTAACTACAGTAGAAAGGGACATAATTTTAGCTTCTCATTTGAAATGACAAGAGAAGGAGCCAGGGAGATAGCTCAGTGGCATGTGCAGTCAGGAGTTCAATTCCCATTACCAAATCAATTAATTAATTAATTAACAAGAGAAAACTAGACACAAAAATATAAAATTAAGGACTTAAGGATCCATCAGAAAGTAGAACTCCTCTGTTCCAAGGGATTGTGTGTAATCTCCTTAACAAGACACTATACTATCACTGGTGAATGAGAACAGTCATTTCTAGGTAATTTCTAGAGATGGTGATCACCATTATTTGCTAGAAATCCATTGAGTCTGAAAACAGTTGCTGCTGTGAAAGGAGTTGTCCTGCCACTTATCTCTCCTTTCTTGACAATTTTGTAGGGGTCGAGCTCAAGCTTCATATACTGGCCTCTCACCTTCACAGGATCCTGGCAGCTGACCCCTATTAATAACCCCATTTCGCAGATATGGAAACTGAGCCGTGGAAAGCAGGTAATTCTGCGCATCTCAGGTCTCACAGCCTGGGGGCAGGCTGGATCCAGTTCCTGAATCTTCCCATCTTGCCCAAATGTCCTTCATCATGTCCCAAACAATTATTAGGCTGTTGTAGAATAGTTAATTTGGAACTGAGCTAATGCCAAAGTGACTACTTTGGTATAAGGTCAGATAAGTTTCTTGTTGTTGCTTGTTCATTTGTTTGTTTTAATATTTGATATTCAGCAAAGCTAACAAAAGGAATAACATGCGTGGCCCTAATGAAGTTACCAGCAGTTGGGCATCTTGAGAGAGGGGGACAGAAGTTGGCCAGACACCCAGGAGCTGGAAATATGCATCTCTAACTCCATGGAGCCAATCCAAAGAGAGAAAGCCTCATAGATGCCTATGTGTTTTTCTGTTTGTTTTATGTATTTGGTACCAGGTCTCACTATGCAGCTGGGACTCACAGCCATCTTCCTGTTTTCAGGCATGCGTCACCATGCTCAGACTCAGTTGTCTGGCTCAGCATGCCTGGGGGTACAGCCAGCATGGCATGTGGTGCTGGGGATCGAACTCTGGTCCCTGTGCTTGCCTCAGCAGGCACTCAGTCCACTGAGCTATCTTGCTGGCCCTCAGATGCCTGTATTGAACAGGAAGGATCCATCTGAAGTCAAATGAGTGTCAACAAAGACAACCGCCAGCAGGTGGCTGGTCTAATGATAAGCTTTCTACAGAGGTCTGCACACCGAGCTAGGAAAGCCCATGTAATCCAGCCCCAGGTTCCAAGACAACAGAGATCAAATCTTCTAGCAGTGAGAGGATACAGGTTCCTTTATCACCATGACACTGCCTATTAGTTTGTTAGGGTTGCCATAACAAAGTGCTGAGTGGCTTAAACAACAGAAATTGATTTTCTCATGCCTTGGAAGGCTAGAAGTCTGAGATAAAGGTGTGAGTGGCACCGGTGCCTTCTGAGGCCTCTGTCCTGGGCTTGTAGGTGACTGTGCTCTCCCTGCATCCTCACAGGGTTGGCCTTCTGTGCTTGTCTGTGTTTAATTTCATTTGTTTAAAAGGGTCTTATCTGCAAAAATGGACACATTTTGAGGTCCTAGAGGTGAGGATTTCAACCCAGAATTTGAGGGGGACACAGTTCCATCTGTAACACAGTCTATTGTCATTCTTAGTGATGATGGGGGTTGTTGTTGCCTCCCTCACACAGGATGGATGAAACAATGACCAACGGGGGCATGGGTGTCCCCCAAATGCTCATGCTTAGTTCCTTGAAAAAAGATGAAGGCAGAGAGTTACTGTCATCTTTTCAGGCACAGTTTCTGCCTGTACCTGACACTGCACTGGAAAAACCCTCAACCCGTGCCTTCTGCACACTCAGTCCTAACATTGTAAACATTCCATGCTGCCCAACCAGCCCTGTGGCTTGCCAGCATAAACTGCACATAGCTTGTTCTAACAAATGCTTACCCACTCCATCCAAGGGCCCAGCTCACGAAGCTGAACACATTAAGTGGTTCATTAACAGAGCAACATTCCTGTCTTGGAGTCTAAACAGCAACTTGAGAAGATCCCTGACAAATTGGCAGGATGACCAGGATGCCCTGCCTGATGAGACATGAAGGCATGATTGTACAGTGAGCGGTGGAGCATAATGTCATTCCGGGGACACCTCCCGAGTCTGTCACCTGCGGGCACCTGCCAGCACTGCACTCCCCAGGACCCGGGATCAGCTGTAACAGTTGCAAAATCTCCACGTTTGCTCACAAAGAATTGGTGGCTGAACATGCAGAGCTCTCAAAATGTTACCCGAGAGGCTCCCGAACCAGGGCTCTGGACTCTGGAGTTTAAGTGTGTAATAGAGCAGATTTCCTACAAATGTTAAGTCATGATTAATGATCCCAGCAACGCCGCTCTGATTATTGGCTCCAGGAGACAAGACTGGGAACAAAGAGAGTCCTCTCCAGCCAGCTCTGAAGCAGAAGGGCAGGCAGCAGAGCTCCAGGCTCCTACAGTTAGTTCTCTGCTCAACACGCGGCCCAGTATAGTGCACTCAACAGCATAGTGACTTGGAAGTGCCTGCTGTGAGTCTCAGTGCATACTTGGTGGCTGGCTCCTCACCTATCAGATCCCAAAAAGTCCCAAATGGGACCCAGCAATCATCCTCCAGGTGGTACCGATGCACACTCAAGTAATGGGCCTGTAAATTTAGTGATTCAAAGAGCAGCATCAGCCCCCAGACTTACACCCTCAATTCATGCTAAGGACACTTGGTGAGCCCTGGCTTTCATCTATTTCATGTTCCTGTAACAAAGTACTTTAGCCTGGCCACTTTATACAAACAAGAGGATTTGGGGGTATTATTAGTTCACATGTTTGGAGGCTGAAGCCCAACATCAAGTGGTCCCACAAGTTTGGCCTTTTCCAGCAAAGGCTTCCTGCTGTGTTCTCAGATGGAAGGGGACAAGCATATAACACACAGGAAGACAGCAGGTAGGGACTTGCTGGTCACAGCAGTCCACTCTCTTGGAAGTGGATCTACTTCTCCAAGCCCTGAGCAGCCCACGAAATGACCGCTAGTCCTTTCATAAGAGTGCACATGACCAAATCTAGGCCCCAGCCCTGAGAGCCTCCCCCAGCGCCCACCATCATACACTGGGAGCTAAGCTTCCACACCGGGGATTCTGGGGCAAACCACAGCCCAACCATGGCCAACACCATGTGCCAAGGTCAGTGAAGGTCCAGGATTCAAGAATGACTACAGAGGTTCCCCCTGCACCTTCCTTCTCTGGCCCCATGTCCCGACGCCCACGTCCTCTCAGTCCTACCAAAGGGAGTGTCTGCTTCCTTTCTATTTCCACAGCCACCGTGCTCATCGCACTGCACCCGGCTCTTCCAACTGAGCTCCTTCCTCCCCCATGGACTCCACCATCCCAACACCTCTTCTCCAGACTCATGGTCTCCAGATTCACTACCCTGAACCTATTTGTCCCTGATCGAAACAGTTTTCTTTCTTTCTGAAATGAAAGAAAATGGAGTTCTTGGAGGTAAGAGCCACAATGTGTGCGTCTCCCTACTGTGCAGCAGAGGAAGGAAATACAGCACCTGTCATGAGACGGGCAGGCCACACGGCGTACACACGCCCATGCTGCACCTTTCCACGCACAGGGGGATTGCAAGGATCACAGTGAAGCACCGCAGCCGAACACAATCTACAGTGCAAGGCCAATCAGTGTGAAAGAGCTGCAGTTCACACCAGTCATCTTCATGAGACTTGTTAATCACACTCAACAACTCACGGCCACCTTGATTGCAGTCAGGGTTGCAAGGTGCAAACTGTATCTTAAAACAGATCCAACTGTAGCACTTAAGTACCTACTCCTCAGACATGTGGACTGATTAATGGAACAAGACAGCAGATGCAGAAACAACCTCAGGCACATTCGACGTCCTCATCTTTGACAGAGGGGCTCAAACACAGAGACTGCAGGCAACACAGCCACTGTAACGGATGCTGCCAGGAACACCGCTACGCATGTGCAGAGAGTGAATGCAGCCTCGCATCTCTCAACACTTATTAATCTAACATCAAAAAGAATTAAAGATCTAAACATTGAAACAGAACCAATCTGCCTGAACATAAAATAGACAAAACCCTAAAAGTCGTAGGCATAGGCAAAGGCTTTCTGAATAGACCTCCAGTTGCAGAGGAAATAGCACCAAGACTCGAGAAATGCAATCATATCCAATTCAAAAGTTCTGCACACCAAAGGAAACAACCTTCAGATTGAGGGGAAAGATGCCAGCTACTCCTCAGGTAGAAAACTATTATCTAGAAGATGTACAGACCTTTAGAAAATAAACTCCAAAATAAAAGACGCAATCCAAAATGGGCAACTAAGATCAATAGATACTTCCCACCAGAGGTACAAATGGCCAATGAATACAGGAAGAAATGTGCACCATCACTGCCACCAGACAAGTGCAGACTAAAACCACACTGAGATTCCATCTTACTCCTGAAAGAATGGCTGTCGTCAAGAAATCAAGGAGCTGCTGGCCAAAGAGCTCGGAGGATTAAAGTGCCTGCAAGCAGGTGCACAGGCCAGAGGTTCAATTCCCGGGCCTGCCATGCCGGCCCTGCCCTCCCCCGAGGGGGGGGGCACTGAGACAGCAATTGAGACTGGGTGTGGTGGCACGTGCCTGCAATCCCAGCTCTTGGGAGGTCGATCACTATGAGTCCAATCTGGTAGTGAGACCCAGAACACCCTGTGTATCCT
>PVKA01013803.1:0-45469 GCA_004027165.1 Ctenomys sociabilis | reverse complement strand
GTAGGGAGTTATTCAAAGAAATTGTCAACCATATCCATTTACAGCTCAGCTTAATATTATGGGCTCACGATGTATACTTCATTTTTATACTTTTATACTTTTCTGCTGGATGGTTAAGACGTAGGTAGATCAAATCTTATATACCAACACATGAACTTTATATTTCCTATGTGGTCATTGAAGTCTTCTCAGGGTTTATCTTGTAGTCCTGTACATAATTCTGTAGTTCCTTTGTCTGTGTCATCCATGTGGATGAGTCACGGCCAATGCTTGACCAGAATGCTCTCTGTGAGAGCCTGAGAAAAAGTTTTCTCTTCATGTGACTCTCCCCAGGCACACTATAGAACTTCAATCTCTTTCCTCTGTGGCTCCACAATCTCCTTGCTCAGAAAATCATCTCACTCCAGAAAGAATGGCTATCATAAGGAAATCAACCAACAACAAATGTTGGAGAGGTTGTGGGGAAAAGGGAACACTTCTCCACTGCTGGTGGGAATGTAGACTAGTACAACCATTGTGGAGGTCAGTATGGAATTCCTCAAAAGAATAGGACTAGAAATCCCATTCAAGCCAGCTATCCCCCTACTGGGAACTTTCCCAAAGGATTTGGATACATTGTATCATAGAGATATATGTATACCTATGTTTATAGCAGCACAATGTGTGATAGCAAAATCTTGGAAACAACCAAGATGTCCATCACATGAGGAATGGTTGAAAAAGATGTGGTATTTCTATATAATGGAGTATTACTCAGCTATTAAGAATGTTAAGTTTGAAGCATTTATATTGAAGTGGATGCCACTTGAACATATACTCATAAGTGAAATAAACCAGACACACATGTGTAAATATCGTATAGTCTCCCTAGTATAACAAGCGAAAAGCAGAAATACAAAAGGAAATGTACAAGTAAAATCAATTGAGTCAGATAAGGCAAAGGAAGTAAGTATTTGAAGGAATGTCAGCTATCTATGCCTTACTCTTTGTCAGATATTTCTGTGTCTTCAGAGGTCTCAGAAGAAACCCGAGTTTGGTGGCCCCTGGCTGAACAAATATGACTGGGAAGCCATGAGGTGCTAGGTGGACCATTTATAATTCAGAGCATGACTTCCAGTTTATTGTGCTTCTTTCTTTTGACTTCCTTATCTGACTTTTCCAGAACTATTTCTGAATTGTGCGCCTTCTGTATCCAGAAAGTGTAAGAAATTGTAGCACACTGGCGATTAGCATTTTCTGTCAAGTTTTTTGTTCATCCATGCTGCCGCATACTAACTGCAGCTGCAGGCTGATGACACCAAGCGATTCTCGGGAAGGAACAAAGTACCCAGTGTATTTAACTCTGAATCTCTCCCCTACCCTATGTCTCATGTTAAGGAGAAACTTTTTTTCTTTGTCACAAAAAAGTTATTGAGTAAAATACATAGACAACATCTGTGCCCCCTGTAAAAATCTTCCGATCGATATATTGTTAGTTTCCTCACCAAACCAGTAGCAGAGCAGTGTTAAGCTTTATGTCACCATACAGTTTTGGCGTGGTGATGTGCATTGTGAAGCTTCTTGGCAGCCAAAACTTGGTATAATGTACAGAAGTAGTCAGAAAAAGTAGTGTGGAAGAATGGTGAAAACTTTCATTAAAAACTGTGAAGTGTCTTCCAAGTCTAGTGCCTTCCTAGTCTTTGGCCAAAGAATCGAGCACAAAGGACCTGTAACGTTATATGCAGAGTTGCAACGTTATATCTTGAGATGTGAGTGAAACCCAAGCCAGTACATTCCACAACCTCTTCACTGGGTGTCATACACTCTGGGATTCTGAGCGCAAAAATGAAGGACTTTAAGGTCATAGAAGGAGCTAACCCATTTTTAGGAAGAAACATTGTTTTTCTGTCCTTGCCCTGCAATCTGGCCATAAGCTTAGCCTTTCACAATCACTTTGCCCCAGCCATTGAAGGTAAGCTCTTCAGAGAATAGCTGTTGCCCTCTCAAGGAGGAAAAAAGTAAGCAGTACTCTAAAGGTTCTGCCTAAAGAATATAGCTAGCAAGAAATAACTCTCCCTTGGGAGGTGCAGTAGGAAGTTCAAATAATACACTCAACCACAGGGAATGAAAAGAATCAGTATTCTGTCTCCTGTCACAACTGGATCCTGCTTTTCGAATCTAACTTATCTCACAGGCAAAGGGTGAGAGAAAAAGACTGTACACATTTTCAAGTTTTTCTTGACACACAATCTTATTTTTTCAGATAATTTAACATGATCAAGTAATCTCTCTCTCTCTCTCTCTCTCTCTCTCTCTCTCTCTCTCTCTCTGTCTCTGTCTCTCTCTCTCTGTAGTCCATGCTGCCCTTGAATTTTATATAGCCCAAGTTTGCCTCAAGCTCACAATCCTCTTGCCTCATACACTTTTATTTAAAAATGATTATGTATAAATTATTGCAAAGATGATAGAATAGTCTCCTATACCTTCACCCAGGCTGCTCAATATTAACCTTTTTTCTAGTTTGATATCAAATATAATAATGCACACTAAGGGGGTGAACATTTTATATTTCCATGGCTGGATTCTTATTTTCTTTATGTGTGCAAAGACTCTGACTACAGCTATCTCACCACCGCATCCTCTCTTCTTATCTGAGATTTAATAAACATGCATACATTTTCGGTAACACATACATTAAAATGTGATTTGTTAACTTTAAGGCATAAACATGATATTTAAAAGTGAAGTTTTGTTGATCTTGTCCATTTCTTGAAGGCTTTTCAAATACCTTAGAAACCTCATCTCTCTTTCTTGTCATTAGTTAATGGATCAGGGCTAGTTTTCAGTGTTTTAGTAACTTCCCTGTATCTAATAACACAACAGGCAAAGTAGATTCACAGTTTAATAGAACTGCTTATGTTCACTTTGCTTTTTCTGAACCTTTAGTTGTATCTGATTTTTAATTTTAAAGCAAATTTAAATGTTGTATAGAGTACTATGAAAAAAAACCCTCTAAAATAACAATGAAAACACACTCAGTGTTGAATATATGTGTCATGTTAAGACTAATTCATTTGGAGTAACGTGAAGAATTAAAATAGAAGCAAGATGAAATCATAGTGAACAGTTAAAATATATAGAATAAATAATGAGAATGAGGACTGATGATAAATTAATTTGAATACTGAATACTTTGTAGCCTTATAAGTTTTTGTTGTTGTTGCTGTTCTTTTTTTAATGTATTTGGTACAGCATCTTACTATGCGGCTCAGACTCATAGGGATCCTCCTGCTTTCAGCCTCCCAAGTGGTGGGATTACAGGCATGCACCAGGTTTCTGTAGCAGGTTTAGCATTCCCTGCAATGAGGCGGGAGCTGTATGTTGTGCTAGGGTTTGAACCCCAGTCCCTGCATTTGCCTAAGCAGATGCTTAATCCACTGAACTATCTCACTGGCTGTTGCAGCCTTATATGTTAATAGAAAATGTCTTCCTGTCTCCATGAATTCTTTACATGTTCTATCTTTTCAGTTTTTTTGGTGGAACCAGGGATTGAACTCAGGCCCTTGTGCTTGCCAGGGAAATGCTGATTCCACAGAGCCAACTCCCCAGCTACATATTCTAGAATAATACTGTGATCACTCTAAGGTTTATTTCAAATGCAATGCTTAAATGCTTCCAAACTCACCAACAGGCAAGCCTTTATATTTGTGCTTCTCCTTTCTGAACTCATTGACAAAATACTTCATTCTCTTTAAATGACACTTAGCTTTATTTTGGACTCCATTGCTGCTACCTGCCAAACTACAGGCATCTTGAGAACACAGCATGTATTTATCTTATATTTTTACTGTTCAGCCCCGCAAGGCACATATTTAGATAGGTGTCTTATGTTTGATGAATAGCAGTTGGCTTGATTTCATTTTCTCATAGGCTTTTGAAATAATGGAGATGACATTGTAAGGGCTCCGATGCCAATTGCAACATTGGGCAACCTCTGAGGACAAACAAGAGAACTTACCTGCCTCTACCCAAAAGAAAAGGAAATATTTGCCTATGTAAAGATTAAACTTATGGCAGAAAACAGACAGAGCCATAAAAAGAGGGAGAAAGCAAAGGATTCTGATGTCTTCATTAGTCTCCTCCCAGGAAGGAAGAAGACATAATTCAGTATGTCGTCAAGTACTTCAGGCTATTGTGCACTTTCTATAGCCTGGAAACTCTCTGCTGATTTTCAAGATGGCCTCAAAATCCATTGGCATTTGAGCAGGACCTGTGGGACACACACCTGCTCTTGGGTCACTTGATTTCCACTTCTTAGTACCTAAGCATGTGGCTCATGCTAATTTCCTGAATAAACATGTGCTGGCATCTTATATTCTCCTACTGACTTAGTTCTGTGACTTCTTAGAAGGGTTCTTTCGACAAGATAGAGCATATGTAACTCGTTAAAGCAATGCTTAGCACATAGGAAATATTTAATACTTATTATATAGAATAAGGGAATAGACCTGTGCTTTTATGAATAGTGAACTATTTGGGCACTGGGAATCTGCAGACCTTAGCCACTAACCCAAGGACTATTTAACAATCTACATTAGCACCTTTAAAAAGAGACACTAGCTGATGTCATCCATACTTTCAGCTATTAATTGCAAATTACCACAGTACTGCTGGCTCATCCTTGCTAAGGAAGCCCATCTCAGGGACTAATTTTATTGAGACAAACTTCATTGTGCAGAAATAAAATATTGAACTGAGTTTATGAAGGCAGAATTCAGGCAACTGGGTGCCAGGGAAATAAGGATGCTAACATTAAGTCCTTGTGCATTTATTTGTCATCTTAGGACATTAAATGCTACCCACTCTTCAAATGAGTATGTGTGGTTTGCATCTTTAGCCTCCTTTATCTCCCAAAAATAAAACCCATGGAAAATGAGACACATTACAGGACAGAAAATATGATTATTTTTCGGGACTGGGGATTGAACTCAGACCCTTGTGCTTGCCAGGGAAGCACTTACTCTACTGAGACTTCTCCCCGACCCCAGAAATATGATTTTGCAAAGAATAAGATACTGAGAAAGTGTATCTGCAAACTGTATGAAATACACACTGCTGATATATTTTTTTCTCTACAAGTAGTATTTTTTTAACTGTCATGTGAATTTATTGCCAGCAAATGATGCCACAGCTCCAGAAACTGAACCCCTATATTTATCTAGAGAAGAACATGTTGATAATCTCAACACTGTCTTCAAAGATGTATTATATGCAGCTTTCTACAAAAGAAAGAAAATGTATTACTTTTTCTATGCTAGTTAAGCTAGGATTTTCCAGGTCTATAAAATGTCAGTCTCTATGAATTACACTGAACCCTACTGCATGGTTTTGAGATGATTCTCCTGTACACTGGGGATTTGGCTGGAAACAACATTCTTTTTCTGCTTGGGTGCTCAGCCTGCATTTTTTCACCACTCAACAAATAAACCTTGTACTATAGCCATGAAGAATGGCATTATGAGCACCAGCCAGACAGCTCAGAGGACTACAGTGCCGGCTGAGGCAGGCACAGCGACGGGGCTTCCTTCCCCAGCGTGCCATGCTGGTCCCTCCCAGGGGTGCACTGAGAAGGTGACTGAGACTGAGCCTGAGCCTGTAATCCTAGCACTTTGGAGGCTGAAAACAGGGGGAGCACTGCAAGTCCAAACTGTGCAGTGAGACCCTGTAGACTCTGTACTACAAATACAAAAAATAATAAAAGGATGGCATATGACATTATCATAAGGCAGATAATAATGATTATAACTATTCTAGGAGTTAAAGATAAAACATTCCCCATCAATGCTGAGTAAAATTTAAAAATACATTTCTTTAATGTCAGAATTTCTAATATCTGACAAGAAAGGAAACAATAAATTGTGTCATATTTTATTTTATTAACATGTGACCTTAATCTTTACTTTGGAACAATTGTAGAATGAACTTGCATGTTTTTAAGTATAGCATTTTGTGTACATACAGTAGGCAATTTTCAGAAAAGAGACATACATGAAAACATCCTTGATAATTCTCAATTCTGGCTGATTTTCATGACAAAAATTGGACTTGTCTTTCTCATTATGTTAGACAACCAGAAAACTTGGCAAAGCATGTGAAATATTCGATTTCAAACATTATATATGAGGAACACAAACCTGTGAATCAGAAGGAAACAGAAATTGTAGATGGTCTTGGCTTTCTGTCTTGCAGCATTGTCCAGGTTATCGTGTGGGAAGGGGAACGTAAAGAGGGCGTTGGTTCATTGAAAAGACAGCTTTAGCTTTAGAGAGGTGAGGAGTGAGGGAGATGAAATTTCACAGCATGAGTAAATAAAGAGAAGAAAAATGAAGGGGGGGAGGTATTGGCTTGATTCCGTGGCCAGAAACTAAACTACACATAGGTATGCTGAAACAGTGTATGAAGTTTGAAGATCCAGGGAATACCTATAAAGTAAATCAGGACTGTAACTTATTAGAGATCTGAAAATACCTAGGACATTCTCTAAAGAATGCAGAAATGGACAGACAGAACCTGGAGTAAAGCCCTGAAAGAATAACTTATTTCAAAAATTACTTCTCTGCCTGCCAAAATAATGTTCAGTAGCTTCCTAAAGAAAGAATAGTGAAGGAACTCAAATACATCTTATTAATAATTATCAGAGATAAATAAAAGGATGAAATATGACATATATCCTGGGAAAAAATTATTAGTTAATAAAGAAAGGGTTCAGATGACAGAGGATTGCCAGACATGATGGCAGTCTCCTGTAATCCCATCACATGGGAGGCTGAAGTAGGGAGAGCCCCGTGGATTCAAAGCCAGCCTGGGCATGTAGTGAGTATAAGGATGGTTTTAACTGCCTAGCCAGACCCTGTCTCAAAATTATCTAAAAAACGACAGCAAAAAGAGTAGCAGAAAATGACTATAAATATACACTGTAAGTATGCTTAAAAATTGAAAACAAATATAAAAATTGTCAAGAGATTAAAGGAAGACAAATAAAATTGCAAAATTAAAAATCCATGAGGTTTCAAGATGGCGGAGACTGAGTACTTGATGTAGAAGCAGAGGTGAAGGCCCCTGTGGTGGAAAGGAGGCTGGAAATCATCCCCTTCACGTCCTAGTAGTTGTGGGCTCCCAGCAGGAGTGGGGTTTTTTGTTGTGTTTTGCTTTTAAGAATGATAGATTGTCAATAAGGGGCAGAGATCAACATTATCCACCAAGAGCGGAGAATTTATGAACCCTACAGCCCAAGCTCGAAAGGAAGACTGGAAGAGAGAACTGAAGAGCGAAACATAGTACATGATGTTTCCAGCTGCAGTTCTGAAGATGGAAGATCATGAACAGATTATCCAGGATGTGGAGGAATTGGACGAAATGGAGTTTAACCCAGTACAACAACCACAGTTAAATTAGAATGTACTGAAAGATAAACATAAAAAGCTTCAGGAGACCTTTGAATGTATCCTAGGACTATGAAAAAGAGAATCTGGACATTTATAAAGAATTGAGAAAGCTAGAGGTAGAATATGACCAGGAAAGGGCTCAACTTAGCCAATATTAATGCTGTCAAGAGTGCTCAGCATGTAGACGCAGAGTATTCCTTTGCCAGATATGCCATGTGCTCCTTCCACCATCTTAGTCCAGGGTATCCACTTCCTGGTGCCAGCCACCCTCCATCCTAAAGAGGACCTCAGCCTGTGGGCCTCCCGCTTGAGCAGTTTCCATCCTTCCTCTTCGAGAACATGGTGCCCACGTTTGCCCCCTGGTGGGAAACCTCCAGGTCCTCCACCGGGTCCACCTCCTCCCCAAGTCTTGCAGATGTGTGACCAGAATGTGGGCTTTGCTCTTGATCTTCCTCCTTGTAGGCAAAATGAAGACATCTGTGCTCTTGCACAGCGTGGTCATGATGATGTTTCCAGCACCAGTGAAGATAACGGTTACCCTAAGGACGTGGATCCGGCTGATGACACTGACAGAGACAGATCGGATGGAGAAATGGAGAAAGTGACATGGGTGAGTTTATGCACAGAGACGATAATGAGTGAGATAACACCAAGGAAAAGAAGGTAGGTCAGTCGGAGTGTGAGGTTTGCAGATATGCCTGGAAATCAAGAAAGAAAAAGAAGAACATGAAGGAACTAAAGGCTCCTCAAGCCATGAGGCTGTGAATGGCAGGGTGGGAAATCCCTGAGAAAGGTCGGGAAGTGGAAGAATTTCGAAGAATGATGAGTAAGAGGATTTGGAGGATCTGGAGCAGAGAAGCAGCCACAGAAGCAGCACTCTCACAAGAGCACAGCTGTAGCTTTCTCCCAGCAGCAGGCATCCCAAAGTCTGTTCCTCCATCTCAGACCCAGGTGCCGCCTATGCAAGGACTTCCTCCTCTTGGACCCCACCTACCCCACTTCTGCAGCCTCCACCTCTGTGGCCTCCAGGACTAACCACAGGCCTCCCTCGTGACCCACTGCCAGGCGCTCATCCATTCCTGAGGCCACCTGAGATGCCAGGACTCAGAGAGCCTCTCCCCTTACTGTCACCCCCAGGACCACCACCAGGCTGACCCCCAGGCCTCCTCCAGGGCTGCCACCTGGCCTTCCTCTGCAGGCTTCTCCTCCCATACTACCTCCCTCAGCATCTACAGACCTCCCTCTGCTGCATCTGGCCTTAGATGCCCACCTCTGGTGCCTCCCCTTGGACGTGCCCCACCTGGGCTTTTCCCACGAGGTCCCCTGCTGAACCTAGGGCTGCTGAGTGCCCAACTTGATTCAGTGACCAAAGACGGATGATACGAGTGCAGCCACCATTGAGAAGAAAGCCACAGCAACCATCAGTGCCAAGCCAGAGATCATCAATCCCAAGGAGAGGTTTGTGCCCACTGCACTGAGGGTATGTCAGGAGAATAAAGGGGCCTCAGCTGCTCCCCAAAGAAAGCCAGAGGATGATTCTGCAGTGCCCCTTGCCAAAGCAGCCCCCACATCTGGCCCTTCCGTTCCTGTCTCAGTATACACTAAGGATGATGTTCCAGCAGTGCATGGAGCAAGACACACATAGTAGAGCTTAGGCAAAAGATCCACTTCACTGGCAGGGTGGGTTCTAATTTCAGTTCAAGGACTTTTTAAAGCTTAGCCTCGTTTGGAATTTCCTGCACCTGAGAGGAGGTATTTCATCCGGAAGAGTGGTCGCCGAAGCAACGCTGCTATCATCCATCCGTTCTCTTCCCTCGACTGTTGTTATCCATTGTTTCCCCTTCTCTAACTTTTTGGAAATTTGTGATCAGGTTCATCCTACTTACGCATTTTGACTCTCTCCTCATGTGCTGTGGGCCCTGGAATAGAGATTCCTCAAAAAGTATGTTTCATCTTTTTGTGTTTACATCATTTTAAATATTTTCATGTAAATATTTTATAATATTTTACCTGTAGTGAAATGGATGGAAATGTCATTTCCTAATTCAAAGTAAGATATGGGAGGAGAAAATGTACAATTCTTTGGTTAAAATTATTTCCCACTGGATTTTTTTGTTGTTGTTGAAACCGGGATTGAACTCAGGCTCTTGTGCTTGCCAGGGAAGCACTTATTCTACTGAACCAACTCCCCAACTCCTCCCAGTGGAAAAAAAAAAGTCCAACACAGTTGATAAAAACATTCACTAAGTAAGATATAGGTCAGCTGTATTGATCTGCAAAGTCACATAGAAAAAAATTATTGTGTTTGAACTAAAACCTATTGAAATTGGAGCACAGATAAAAGTATTGAGGATAAGTGGTATGAAAGCCACATGAAATACTCTTTAAGTTTTTATAAAGGTGCTAAAATATTCCTGAGAAGCAAAGACTTCCAAAAAATTATGATAAAGTCAGATGACCACATTAAAAAATAAACCTCAAACTTGTTCTACTTATAAAAGTTAACTAAGAGGGAATATACAAGAATCTTCATGAGCTTGATTTAGACAAATAATTTTATTTATGTTTTATTTTATCTTATTTTTTATTGGCAGAACCAGGGACTGAACTCAGGCCCTTGTGCTTGCCAGGGAAGCGCTTATTCCACTGAGCCATCTCCCTGGCCCCTAGGCAAATAATTTTAGACAAAGCATTTAACCATAAATTATGAAGGAAACAGTTTGATTTGCTGGACATTACTAAGATTAAAGTCTTGTTTCTTAAGGAAAATGTACTTTATCTATACATAGAAATGCAACCATCAATAGGAAAAATGACAAAACTTACATCTCTGAAGTGTCCAATAAAAGACACTTAATAAAGTGACAAAAAAGCACAATATAAAGAAAGTGTGCAAAGGACTGGGACAGACATTTATACAAAGCAGATGATGTTAAACATAGGTACATAAAGTGTGTTCAGTATATTAGTCATTGGGGAAGTAAGAACTAAATGGAATGAATTAACACTGTGGAACAATCCAATGGTTAAAATTTAAAAATTGACAAAACTGCTTTTTAACATCTGTAAACAGCTGCTATCCAACTGCTATTCTCAAGTATTAACACCTTTTAGAAAATAGCTGGAAGTTTTCCGTAACGCAAGTATACATGTTTCTACAGAGGTTTTCCTCCTATGTATTTATTCAATGCAAATGAAGAACATGTACAAATGGTTCTAATGGGTTGGGGCACAGGGATGAAGGGAACTATTTTGAGAGACAGACATGGGCTATGTTTTGCTGTTATGTAGCTATAGTTGTTAAAATTCATTTAAATGGTGAATTCTTATGTTAATTGAACTTCAATAAATTTGACTAAAACCAATAAATCATTCATAGGTCTCTGCCCCGTGGTAATCACCAGTAACACTATATATTATCACTCAGAACAATTTACATGAAAACTTTAGTTATATAGTTAAATCAAATTTTTGTAAAATAATTTTTGGGGGATTGTCTATATCTTTCTCGCACATAAACTCCTACTAATGGAATTAATATGCCAAAGAGTTTGAATAGTCTGAAATTTCTTGACACATATCCAAATGATCACTAAGAAATTTATTGCAAATTGTGCCTCACTTATGTTTTTAACTGAGGATGGAACATTAGTCACAATTTATGTGTTGTCTTTACCTGCATAATAGCCATCAGGAAATGTTTAGCCTCTATGTTTAAATATATTTGACAGTGCATTACAAACTTCAGTGACTTCCTTAAGTTCTCGCTAGTGTTGTTCTCAGCATTTTCAATATAAATGCCTGCATTTTATGCGTTATATCTGACTGATGATATGCTAAAGAAGATCTGAGGCATAAAAATCCATCAAGTTTAGAGGGTGAAAGCAGATAATGGAACCACACACTGAACAGCAGTAGCTGGGAATACTGAGTGCTTTTTCAAATGATTGTTTGGACTGTTATTTTAACTCCACTTCTGAGGAACACATTTTGGCTCAAAGCTGGAGAAATGATACAGTTTACTTCCCTCTATTTTCCAGTAGTTGAGTACAGGTCGCCTATCTTGCACTTTGAAACACCTGGGAAGAAAACAATGCAAAGAGAGCATTTGCCTTGCTTAGAAGGATACTGCCTGGGACTATTGAAAATGGCAGGATTTCTCTGGAGAGACAGCACTGCTGCAGTTGAATCAAGCGTTTGGGTCTCTGAGCATTGTAATAGTGTGGTTATGTGCCAAGACGTGGACAGTCCTATGAAGCGGAAACATATTAAGGTTTTTAGAGTGAGTTTAATGGACCATAGCAATAATTTACATTCAGAGTTATCAGATTCTTGGCAGGCTTCTGTCTTCCAGTTTTTGTTGCAAATTTGTGAAAATAAGTTCCTGTTCTTTATTTTTGTTTAAGAATCCAAACTATGAACCAGACTTTTTTTTTTCTTTAATGATTAGTTTGTTCTTATGCCATCATTATTTATTAAGTTCTATTGCTTACAATGGCAAAATATGGTTCCAAACATAACTATTGAAGTGAATATGTCAGAAAAAATAAATCTAGTGAATAGTAGGACTACATTGCTAACCTCAAGAACAGGAAACAAAGTTCAAAAAAAGCTTAAACAACAATGAAGTTAGCCTATGCCCATGCATTAGTTCTGGGAGAGAAGTCCTTACGAGTTCCCAAATTTATTTCTCAGTGTCACACGTAGAGAAAAATTACTATTAATTGACAGTCACACACTTGCTAAACTATTGAGCTGAGTGAGTTATATTCATTGTTTATCCATCTCTTGTGAAAAGGCTGAAGAAATGGCACATGGTATAACATGTGCTAGTGTTGATCTGAGTCTCCTCAGCAAGTGAGAGACACTGGAAAGACAGAGATGTCTCTCCCAACCCACTTCTTCATTTTTCAAATGCTATCAATGTATATTCTTAATTTTCTTTCTACCAGAAAGGATAGCAATGTCTGGTAGACTTTAATATGTGAGAATGGTAAAATAATGAACAGATAAAGTTTTATTTTCATCTATCAGCAATAGTGTAGCTCAGGTTAGCTGAAAATGCTGAAAAGCATTAATTCACTGACCATTTATATTTACCATATTTTAATAGTTTTTATTAGAAAAGAAGACCCTTAATTTCTTATAGTTAAGAGAGCTGTTATTACTGAAGGAGAAGTTGTATGCAATTGTTAAAGATAATCTTGTTTTTAAAAATACAAGGGTATGTTGTATTGTTTGCAACAGAAAAACCCATGCAAATAGTTATGATTTATCAAGTCTTACTTTGCTTTTGCTGTGGTGCTAACCACTGAACATAGCCCAATTTAACTTCTAGCCCAACTCCGTCAAGCAGATAGAATTATCGGCATTTTACAATAACAACGTTACTTTTCTTAAAATCATCCATTTATTCAACATATTAAGGGAAGATGTTTCATGTGCATTGAAAGTATATAAATGAATAACAGAGACATAAAGAATGGAGGTAATACGGCTTTGGGCAACTTGATATCTGTTTCAGAGGAAAAGGTGACATTTAAGTTGAAATCGTGGCAAATGGGAGGATGAACATTGTAAATTGAACTAAAGTGAGTGGCTGGATTTTAATGGTTAGAAAGCATGATATAAACCTGTTCAAGGGATTGATAGATGTCGCAGACCTGTTGAGGCAAGGTGGGGCGAGATAGGGTGAGGGATGAAAGAAAGGAGAGGACCAAATGCTCTGCTGGCAAGAGGCAGTTTATTTAGGGCTGTTACAGCTTTTATACATGTATTATCAGAAAATACATTAGGACACTCAGTGGTTTTTATCATAGTTTGACTAATTCCAACTACATGTTTTCTTGGGGCGTGCTGACCCGAGTGTATAACACACAGAACATAAACATTAGTCTTTTGGCAATCAGTAACTCATTTTTTACAAAAACATCCGGTTATGCCAAGAATCTTGCGGGAAATGTTTAAGGACATGCCTTGAAGTTTGTTCAAGTCAGGAATAGGTCACATACCCTGTTAAGACACGAAACCCTCTCCGTGACTCTACTTAACTCTTTTGGCTGCCCACAGATAGATTCCATTTTTGATGTAGAATCATTAGAGGTTTGTAAAGATGGAAGTTAATGACTTCATCTAAATTAAAAGTAAAACAACACTACTTGATGTTGGGTGTTGAAGGAATTGGTTAGGGGAAGTCAGATATAGTGATGAAAGCACTAGATGCTGATGGTTTATGTGTTGTTGATGGAGAACAGTTGGATGGAGGTAAAGAGAGGAAGATATCTGGGGATATAGGTGATTGAATCTGTAGTGAAGGATAGGAAGAGTTGTGTAAAGTATCACGTCTAGAATGTTGGCTGATCATACTGTGTGTGTTGATTCTTTTTCTTATCTTTATTTTATCTTTTTGTATTTTAGGGAAGGGACTACAGGGTGCTCATGGTCTCACTACTAGATTGGATTCGTAGTGATCCATCTGTTTACAGCATCCCAAGAGCTGAGATTACAGGCCCCCACCACCACACCCAATCTCAATTGCTGTCTCAGTGCATCCCTGGGGTGGGACCAGCACAGCAGCCCTGGGGATCAAACCCCAGGCCCATGTACCTGCTTGTAAGCACTTTACTCACGTGGTGACAACTAAGTACCACAAGGAGAAAACACGAGCTCTGTCGCAGCATTGCCAATCTGAGCATCACTTATTGGATCAAGGTCACTCCAGTGCTTGCCCTCAGACTGAAAGCTGATTTTGTTTCACAAGCAAAGTCTGGTTTTTTGGTCTCATTTTATTCAATGAGACAGTCACTAACTTCTAACTCCTCTCTGACGGTTCTGTATTCTAGAAGCTACATTAGATCAATGGCTGTCTTATTTTATTTGGACAAAGTTGCAAATTAAATGAAATCTTTATCACTAGGGAAATACCTATCTACAAATAGATATTATATGTTATTTTTCACTAGTGAAGAACATTATATAGAAGTTGAAAGAGTATGAGGGGGAAAGACAAATAGAATTCTAGGCTTACACAACCTTAATTATTGTAAAATAAAAATGTCCTATTAAAATTACATTCCTTGTTCGAATAAGAGTTTTGTGTAAACTGGTAACTATGGGATTAAAAGAAGTTTGTAAATGTAAGATGGGTGTGCTTGTCTTTCCATGGTCAAAATGTAGGGAAGAACTTTACGATGAAAGCATATGTCATTATAAATGACTTTAGGAAAAATCAGATGCATTTTAGAATACACTAGTGAGACCAAGATAAAGCAAGACCTAAGTAACAAGAAATGTAACTTTTGTATCTGGCAAGGTCAGTCAAATTCCCTCAGCATTTATCCTGAAGCCCTGTACTGCAGTTTGTAGATCTTTTGTCAGTGTCAGCCATACAGGTGAGTCATGGCCATTGTTTGACAAATTTGATCTCTGTGAAACCTGAAACAATGTTTTCTTTCCATGTCACTCTCAGACACACACTACATACATCATCGATCACATTCCTGTATGGGCCCATAAGGTCCTCTATCAGAAAATTTGAGACACCACTGAGTTACAGGATGTTACAATACAGTTTCTCCTATGTCTTGAGTCCTCACTGACCTTGAATAGCTAGGCCTACAATGTTGACTGTCCTTGCACCCCTTCTTTTTCTCTAATTTTTGGTCTGTAAACTTAGGTTGTTAACTCTCCAGAAGAGAAGCTTATTATTATTATTACCCTACAACATAGGCAGTTGGTCTTAACTATCCAGCAGAAAAGTATCAAAACAAGGCATAAAAAGTAAAGCCATATTAATATGCTGTTCTGTAAAACACTCAAGTCAACAACTTGTGAAATTGCTAGTCCTAAGGAAAGCCCACTACCATTATGCACTACTGGACTATATTGGAATATTTTGCTGAATTCACGTACCTATAATATTTAAATGACAATGAAATGCCCAACTCTCACAAAACTAAACAAAAAAGGGGATACAAATGAAGGACCATTTTATATCTGTATATTCAAAATAGGATAGATATACAGCTACTTTCTCTTAATTCAATGAGAAGAAAGATTTGTACTAATAGGGTTTGGACAGGATACCATGTCTGCATCTTGTACTATGCATAACCACTAAAAAGACAACAATATGCAATGTATTAATTATTGACACTGTCTTAGTAATTGGTTTTGAAACTGTTTCATTTCTAATTGTTTTTCAATAAAATTATTTTGTAAAAAATAATAAACTAATGAGAAAAAGCAAAAAAATACAGATAGAACTAAGCCTTTATATGCCACTATCATGAAACTAACCCACTCTTATTTGATAGAAGCCTGAAAGAACATGTACTGTTTTTGGCTCAATCATGAGACTTTATATTTTTTTAATTAAAAGGACTTATTTTTGGATAATTTTATACTATGGATAAGGTGCTATTAAAGCAGAAGGAAGCACATAAGTATCACATTCTTATAACAGTGAAAAAAGAATTCCTCTTATGTAGAGCTTTAACAGCTTTTAAAAATTTGTATTTTGTATTTATAATTATGATGAAATAGACATTTTGGATTTGATCCTGAAAAGAAAACTTTAAGACATAAGAAGGTTGACAAGTACATAGTTAACAAAACCTCAGCGTCTAACCAAATTGGAAAAATCTTTCTTATGAGTAGAAATGATTTGATTATTTTATTGTTCGTTCTATCACAGATAACAGGCTGCTATGCTGTCAAGTCCAGGCGACTGCAGTTTCCATGAAACTAAAAAATGATGCGTTACATTTAATTATGTTTCTTTAAGACCAATAATCAGAGCAGGGATGTACATTTCTTTATGTGCAAACTGTGCTGATGTCCAGGAGGACATAATGTCTTTGTGTTTTTATACACATAGTTGCACTTACAGAGCTGCCTTGCAATTTCAGAGATGTATTGTAGTAGTACTGAAGGCTTAATATATCATAGCTTTGTAAAATTTTGACCTAACCACCTTTTATCATCTTTAAACACATGACTTTAGTCTTTTTTGATATCAAATGACTTGTGTCACATATAGCTCAAGGCTTGAGATCTGCTAACATTGAATGAAAATCTACATAGAAAATATTGCATATGCATGTTTATGTGTATGCTTTCATATACCAGTATACAATATTTCTTCTGCTCCTGATTCATCTACTTGAAGCCAAAGTTTTCAGTGATCATGTGGGGGTAGATTTATGTGCATTGTGTTTTGGCTAGTTGGACAAAAATCTTTTGGATCATTTTTTAAATGAACTTTTTATTTTGGTAAAACATGTACACAGAGAAATGCAAACATGAGAATACAGTTTGATGAGTGTTCACAAATTCAACACAAAATGTAACCACGACCAAGATTAAGAAATAGAGCATAGCTGGCAGGCGAGAAGTCCATCTCAAACCCTCTCTCACTGTTCATTTCCTTTTCCCAAGTCAACTTTTTTGTTTTTTTGTTTTTTTTTTGTCTTTCTGGGATAGGATCTTCATGCATAGTTCAGGGTGGCGTTGAGCTCACTTTGTAGCCCAGGCTGGTCTTGAATTCACAAGAAACCCCCTACTTCAGTCTCCCAGTGCTGGGATTACCAGCATGCACCACCATGCCTGGCCAACTCCCAGTCAACTTTTATATTGACTGCTGTCTGTGGTAATTAGCTTTATTTTTCTATGTTCAAATTTTTATTAAGGGAATCATGTAGTACTAATAGTCATGTGCATCTATTTTATTCAGCATGTCCTCAAAATCTATGTTGATTAATGAAAAATAAGTTTCAATTTCTATTTTGATACAGTGGTAAAAATGCCCTTCTGAAAAGTTTTGATATTTTACACTCTCCCAAAATGTCCATAGTGTGTCAGTTCTTTTATACTCATTACAACACTGGGTAGACTTCAGTGTTTGAGATAATACCAGAGGGTCTGCAAAACAAAATTATATAATTTTGTTTATTTTTGTATTTACCTTGTTATAAAAAAGAATCACAGTCGCTCCAGCACCTGAGATCTGCTGTAACTTTGAGGCCAACTAGAACACATAAAGGACATCTAAAAAAATATTGATTAAAACAATTGTATTCAATATCATTTTACACATCAAGTATACTCTTGTCCTTTTCAAACATTTTTAAATGTAAGATTTATCCTTAATTCATGGTATACTCATAGTTTTCTAGAAATTGGACCACATCATTTATAGTGAATAGAAATGCTTTCTGTGACCATCACATTTCAGGTGGGGTTAAGTGACTACAACTTATCTTAAAAATCAATATGTCTTAATAGTTACTGTGGTCTTCAACAAGGGTCAGAAGGTATTTGACTTTCGGAAGGATATAAATACAAGGTTATCAATAATTAATCTAGTTGAAACATGGGTACAAAAGTTATACCACATCTGAATCTTTGTGAGCAAAATAAACATGGCTTCTGCTCTTACTTTTGAAAAAATATCTACACTCATATGCTAATTGCAGCTCTATTCAAAATGAGAAAATAAGGAGCCAGACTTAGTGTCCATTAACAGATATAAAAATATGTGCATCATACAACTTATATGAAAAAATAAATGAGATAAGCCAGGCCCAGAGAGAATTACTATATCATCTCGCTAACACATGAAATCTAAAAAAGCTGAGCATGTAGTACAGAGTAGAACGGTCTTATGAGAGAGTAAAGGAAAGATAGAAATGGAGATGTTTATGAAATTGTGAATGTTTAAAGACTGGGTGTTATTGCTTATTGTTGTTAATATTAAATATATACTTCTGACATATTAAAAATAGATCCAGAATGTTCCTAACACATAAAGTGGCAACTTTGTCAGATGATGGATATGTTAATTAGCTTGATTGTACTAATTATTTAACAATATGTACTTATATGAAAACATCCTATTTTTACACTCTATGTATACAGAGATTTTTGTTGTCATATACCTCAATAAATCTGGAAAAATTAAATCTTCTCTCCTTTATGTATAGTCTATCCATCATCTGGTAACTTATCTGTGGGCAAGAAGAATAGATGTTTTCTTCATATAACTCTTAATGACACCTTACATTGTGAGCCTTCTGTTAGGCAACTCTGCAGTAGGCGTCATAGAAGCTACACACGAAGGCTTTGTTGCCATATATTTTCTCAGTTTTTTTTTGCCACTGTGTAATGAGAGCTAAAGGTTTTTATTTAAAAGTAAAACACAGTTGAAATTTCAACAGCTAAAATAAAATCTTAGAGTTCTACTATCTATGAAAAAAGTTAAAACTTATTTCAGAGGTCACCTTTATTTGATGTACATTCTGCTCATTTTCTGTCAGTTGACATATGGCTTAGTCATTTGTGCTGCTCTTATCAAAATACCTGAGTAATTGAAAATAATAGAAATGTATTGCTCATAGTTCTGTAGGCTGGACATTGTGAGATCAAGGCCGTGGCAGGTTCAGTTTTCGGTGAGGACCGTTTTCTACACTAAAGAGTTCTAAGTCCTCCAGAGAAGGGCAGTGGGGCTCTCTACCTCTTTCCAGACGTTTTATAAAGTCATTAATCTTGCTCACAATTGCTCTGCCTGTGTTATGCAGGTACTTCCTGAAGATGCTACTTGTAACTGTCATGCTGGATGTGAAGTATCAGAGTTTCAGTTTTGTAGGATATATCCAGACCACCTGTATCTGTCTAAATAATCAGTGAAAATAAAACAAGTTGCTTCTCAAAATACAAACAAAATAGTCCCTGCATTGAAGTTATTAGTTGGTAAAAGCACTAGTGTACTTTTGTTTGTGTCTGTGTTTTAAATATCCATAAAAACATTTATAAATATATATGTATTTTACTTTTATGAGTACGTGTTTACAGTACATAGTGATTACATTCACTGTAGGGAATTAGTATATGAGCATACACATTTTAATATCTTTGTATTTCTACCACTCTGGATTCATTCTTTTATAAGATGTTATAAAGATAATTATCACATATATAGAATGTAAACTGAACTGAGGGGTCAAAGAACATTGAAAGCATACAAGTTAACTGTACAAAATTCAGTTACACATTTGAATATATCGTCCACACTGGATTGGATCATGATACTATTTTTTCTCTTTTTTCCTATTATCTGCCTGTTGTTTTCTAACATAATATACATATCTAATATATTGTACATACCATAAGTATTATATATATTATATATGTAAGTAAAATCTTGAGATATTTAAGCTTTTGTGTTTGAATTACTTCACTTAACATTATTTTCTCGAAGTGTATACATTTCCTTACAAATGACTGTATTTTATAATTTTTCGTGCTGAAGTATTACTCCATTGTATATAAATACCACATTTTTCATCCATTCATCTCCTGATGCACACATAGACTGTTACCAAGATCTAGCTATTATGAATTGTACTGGTATAAACATGGATATGCATGCATCATTATGATATAATATCTATATCTATTGGGGAAGATAACCAGAAGGTGAACAGCTAGGATAAAGCGACATTTCTTCTTCTAGATTTTTGAGGACTCTCTGTGCTGATTTTCATAGTGATTGTAACATTTTATGGTTCCACCAAGAATGGAACTGGCTTCCACTCTTCCCACAGTCTCGCAGACATTTGCTCTTGGCTGATTCCTGGATGGCAGCCATCCTTTCTTTAAAGAGAATGGAATCTCAGTGTTGTTTTACTTTGCATTTTTCAGATAGCTATCCATATTGAACTTTTCAGGTATTTAACAGAAGTTTGCATTTTTTCACCGGAGAAATGTCTATTCATTTTGTATGACCATTTTTTAACTGGGTCTTTTGATTTGAGAGGTCTGTTTTTTAGGTTTTTTTTAATTCTAAATGTTACTCATTGTCAGAGGAGGAATTACTTGCAAAATTCTTCGCCATTTTGCATGTTGTCTCCTCATTGTTTAGTGATTTCCTTGGCTGTGCCATAGGGTTTTTGTTTGTTTGTTTTAATGCAAAGACTCACTATGGAGCCCAGCATGGCCTCAAATACCCAGTGATTCTGCTGTCTCAGCCTCCTATAGGTGTGTGCCTCCAAGCCCTGGTTTTTTGTTTGAGAAGTCTGATTATTGGGTGTGATTCCCTTTGGTGATTCTTGGTATTATTATGCAACTGAAATCTTGCTCAGGAAATATCTGCATATTCCTCTGTCTTCAAAAGTTTTACGGATTTTATTTTCTAGCAAATTGTTTCTGTTTTAATGTTTAGATATCTGACAATTTTTGGTTTAGGTTAGTACATGCCAGCAAACATGGGTCTAGGCTCATCCTTTGGCACCCGGATAGGCGTTTCCCAGAGCCATTTGTCAATGGGCCATCTCTTTCCAGCAAAAGAACTTGATTCCGTTTGTCGAAAATAACAAAGCTGAGTACGCCCAGGGGTGGTTCTCTTTCTTCTGTTCTGGTACATTGAGCCACAAATATTTTTTGTTGTTTTTTTCTCCATTTCCCACTGTTTTTAATCACTGTAGTTTGGTATTATAATTTAAAATTCAAGATTGTTAAGCCCCTTGTCTTGCCTTGTGCTCCAGAATTTATTTTGGTATTGTAGATCTCTTTTGAATTTCTATGAATTTTATTTTATTTTTTTTAAGTTGAAATATATATATATATATATATATATATATATATATATATATATATATATATTTTTTTTTTTTTTTTTTTTTTTTTTTAAGCTGGGTCACACTTCCTTAATGGCAGGTCCAAAAAGGCATGTGGAGCTTCCTTTCAACTTTAGGATTATTATAAATAATTCTGTAAGGAATATTGTTGGTGTTTAGATTAAAATTGGGTTAAATCTAATTAACAGTTTTGAAAATGTTGTCATGTTAACTATATTTATCCTCCCTATTCTGGAACAGGGAATATCTTCAATTAGCAATGATTTTTTAAATTCTGGAAATACTGTCTTTTATTTCAAATTTCATATTTTTAAAAAATTCAAAGTATTGTAGAATCACCTAACACCAATGAAAGTTTCTGTCTCTACTTCAGTCTCTTCTTTCCATAGGAGTAGCCACTATCAACACTTCGATTTATACACTTCCAAAACCATCTAAAGACATCACTTTCTGATATATTGTACATTTTGCTATTTTTTACATAACATTTGAAAATCTTCCCTTGTCAAGTCAGATATGCATATGTCTATATTCTCATATTTTCTAGTATGGAAATGCCATGATTTGTGTAGTCATTGCCATACTCAGGGATATGTAGAATTTTGTCAGATTCATTTGACAATTTAAACTATATAATAAAACATCTCTGTGTGAATATATTTAAGATAACTATCTACAAAAATGAATTTTTAAAAACATTTGCATTATATAGTTTGGCAGGAAAAATGTCTTTCTAACAGCTCTTACAAATTACTTTTTAAATTTCCTATCTTAAAATTTTCTATCATTCTTATTGTGTGTAATATTGTCTTTAAAATTAAAAGTAACAAAATAGAAATAACTTTTTTTTCTTTCTGCTCACAATTGTGTCATTTGTGCTTAGTCAAAAAAAGAATCATTGTTTTAAAACTGACTTCTTTAAAATTTCATATTAAAATAAAAGGCAATCTCAATTTTGTTTACCAAGATGTGTATTTCATTTAAATTTTTCCTTAAGTATTATAACAACTTTCCTGGCTTTAAAATTTGATTCCCCTACATGCTAACTTTTTATTGACGCAAATATGGCCACAACAATAAAATGTTTATTACAATTACCCCTTTTTAGATATTGATTTACCTTTGTAAAAACATTTCTTAGAACATAGTAATTCAGAGGGCTGGGGAGATGGCTTAGTGGAATAAGCATTTCCCTGGCAAGCGCAAGGGCCTGAGTTCAATACCTGGTTCTACCAAAAGAAGAAAAAAAAAAAAAAAGAACATAGTAATTTATTGTATAATTTCATTAAAATATTTGAAAATTTCATTAATATTCCTATTGTGTATATTTTCTCTATGACTCTTTTTTATGTATTTAGTACAGTGACTACAGGGTCTATAGGGTCTCACTACGTACAACAGACTCATACTGATCTTCCTGTTTTCAGCTTCCCAAGTGCTGGGATGACAGGCATCGGCCACCATACCCAGTCTCAGTCACCATCTCAGCATGCCCCTGGGGGTGGGGCTGGCATGGCATGATGGGGATCGAACCTCAGTCCCTGTGTCTGCCTAAGCAGGCACTTTAATCTGCTGAGCTATCTGCCAGCCCTTCTATGACTCAATTTTATATGAATATATACATTTGGCTCTACAGTGTGAAATGTTAACAATAACTACTTGTAATAACATCACTACAAAGAAGCAAATGGTTCTATATCCTTTCATAATATCCTTACAAAAGAATGCCTTTGTTAAGAATAATTTTAAGGGATCAGAGAGATCGCTTAGTAGAATAAGCGCCTCCCTGGAAGTGCAAGAGCCTGAGTTCAATTCCTGCTGCTGCCAAAGGGGAAAAAAAAAAAGAATAAGTTTAGTTTTATTCATTTCCAAATTGAGGAAAATTGACACAATATTTTAATCATTTCAAATATTCCCTCTAAGAAGATGGGAATTTGCTTTACCTTCCATTTAAATCACCTTACTTGTTGCAAGATAAAATAAGAATGCAAAACATCCTTCACTAATAGACCATATGTTATGCCCGCAATTTGTTTCTTGTGCTTTGTTCCATAATACATTTTCTGTAAATGGCTCCCTTCATTTTCTCTGCAGTGACTTTTCTGACACTAGAAATCTTATAGCAGCTGTTTTGGACATGCCTGTTGTGAAGTCTTGAAATCTCTCGAGGCCTGAGATCGAGAATAACTTTAAGAAATGGTTTATTCCAAGTTCTCAGGAGTCATAAGGAACTTGCTTTTCAGCTCTACTATATTTACTAAAAGGTACAGTCACGAAGGATCCTTGACTAATCTTCTAAAAGTGTTGATTACAACACGAGGAATGATTTTAGAAATATCATGTGAAACAAATTTGAGTAATCGATAGCTTTAAAAGGATTTGCTATTTCACAAATGAAAGAGTGATTCTAGTGTAAATCATATCTGAGGAGGAAGATTTCCAGGAAGGCATCGTCACAACGCTTGGCATAAATCACCTCCTGCTCGGCAGTGTTGTCCATGAAGGGCAAAGTACTAAGCCTTTGAGAATATGCGAACTGGATGTCCTAGCAGCTCTCAGGCTTTGCTAGTACATCAGCAGCCACAGGTGACACACAAATGAATGGCTGGGGACAGATTGTAATAAAGCATTATTTACAGGCCAGGGAGAAGACTCAGTGGAATAAGCGCTTCACTGGCTAGTGCAAGGGCCTGAGTTCAATCCTTGGTTCCACCAAAAAATAAAAAAATAAAAAATAAAATAAAGCATTATTTACAAAACGGTGATGGGTTGGGTTTGACTACAACCTGTTCTTTCTCCCACTTCTGAACAATCTTTCTTTCTTTTTAAATTTTATTGGAACATGTTTACAGTGCATACATACTGATTACATTATTGTGGAGGAATTTGTACACACACAGAGCAAACACATTTTTTTGGTCCACTTGCATCTCAGCCATCTCTGGTTTCTCCAATGCTTCTTCCCCTTACTGAGTGCAAAAGTTCTACTTCCGTTTCTCTCATCAATTCCCTTTTTTCATTCCTTCTCTCTTCTTTTAACCCCTCGATCTAATTCCAATTCCCCTTTGAAAAAAGCTCTCCCTACTTCATTTTATTTATCTTCTATTTTTCTCTTTACTTATATTTTGGGTTTTCCTTAGAAGAGAAACAATGTAATACTTTAGCTTCTGTGTCTGGTTTACTGATGAATGTTTATTTGAAAGAGAGTTGATGTAAGGTGAGATTAATAGGTTGTTGATTTCTTTCCTCCTTCCTTGTTATTCCAAGATGATCAGGTGCTTATTTTTAATTACCATTGCATATGCATATAAATAGCTAAATTTAAGTGAAGGAAATTAAATCTGCCATAAAAGAGATCCAAAAAGTGAGTAATTGGTAAAAATATGCCACGAAAAATGTTAATACTTCTGAATCTCACTCTTAATTTGTCAAAGGAAGCTGGAGGGTAGAGTTTGGTGTAGCATGGAAAACATAAACTAAGTGAAGGAATGTATAATTTAAATTTTCTAGGGACTGCACTGGGAAAAAAGAAACATTAATATCACAATAGTGCTTACAGTATTGTAGTTCAAATACTATCATTTGAACATATGATCAATATAAATAATATTGAAATAATTATTTTTCTCAGTTATTTGGCAGTCAGTATGCATCTTACATTTAAAATCCATCTGAATTTGAAATAGCTACATTTCTGTTCTCAATAACCTTGCTTGGCTCTCTATCATAGTATATAAAATTTATGCCATGGATTTAAATATCCTTCAGTTTAAGTCCCTAATTCCAGTACTGATTTATCATATATACATATGAATTATCTGACACAAAATATATGGGTAAAGATTTATTTGGAGGAGAATGAACAATTGGGGTTGAACCCAGGATCTTAACACTAAGCAATATCCACAACCCTTTTTTAGTTCTTTTTTACTTTGAAACCAGATTACACTAAGTCCCTTAGTTGTCCAGCACTGGTGTCAAAATTTGGAAACTCTTGCCTCAGCTTCCTAGAGTGCTAGAGATTTAGGAGGATGCCACTATGCCCAGCTATACTACCATGTTTCTAAGAACACGCAGTACAGTGTCTTATGTAGTTAGAGTGCAGAGGTGCCGTAAAAGCCAACACTTTGATCCATCTCATATATTAGATCTCTCCATATAGACTAGTGTGGAGTCTGATCAAAACATACAATAGGTCTTAAATGTAAAATGTAAAATGTTCTAGATGTCCTCTTCATGTTTTAGTTGCAGTATCTTCACATTCTTGTTATTCTGGCTTGACTCAGAAAGTTTTCCTTCATGGTCATTTTGACTTTGGGGAGGAGCCGGTATTCACATGGTGCCAGATTCAGTGAGCGAAGACTACTTTTCCACTGGTTGTTACTCAGAAGCACGATGAACTGTACTTGTTATCCTACTTCCTAAACACATTTAAGAATTTCTTCAGAAAGTGCTAAAAAGGATGGAATAAGTGAGAGGGAGTATTTTGAATGGGGTTAATGGCCATGTGTTCTTAACTAAAATGATTTTTATTTAAAAATTAACTATTTTCCTTCATATTATGAATATGAATATACAAATACTCTGTTATCAAAGTAGATGTGCTCAAGATTTTAGAAAAGCTTCTTTCAAAAAACATGTACCTATGAATGCTTACTAATGATTAATTTTGTAACAAAATATACAACTTTCAGTACTAATAGATTTCAGATAAAATCATTCGTCTGTAAATTGACAAATAAAAATGCTTCTTATACTTTTTGTCTTTGGAAATCAAGTGAAATTTTAAGGCTTTGTGTCCTTCGCAATTACCTACTGAAAAACACATGATTGGTGCTAGAAAGTATCACCGTGTCTAATCTTAATTTAAAATAAAATGTCATTTTGACCTTTGTCAGGAGACTCAAGTCCCTGGAACATAATCTAAATTGAACTAGAGCTTCTGTGAAAAACAAAGGTTATATTTCATTGGGATATAATTAATTTATTGTGACCTCTTTACATCTTTTCATGCTTTCCATTTGGGTATTTGGTTTCTTACTATTGGTTAGCACTACTGACTCTAGGTTTGCATTTGAACTATTGGACTTGACTAACTACAAGGAACTGCATACAAAGCAGTTTGTTCTGCCAGCTAGAATTTAACTAGCACTTATAGAAAGTTATATTGTAAATGACCATGCAGAAATTGAGAAATGGAAATCTTCAAAAGGAAAATCTGCAACTATGTGGAACAAATTTTAATTGTGATGAAAATATCAAGGCAGACCTAATTATAATCATAATCCTCAGTACCCACTGTAAAAATTCGACAGACAACCTAGACAAAAAAATGAACAAATATCATTTCTGAACTGAAGTTTTGAATAAATGGACTTAGTAGATTTTTAGAGTGTCCTACCCCACAGCACAGAATGCATAATCTTCCAGCTGCACATAGCATATCTGCCAAAATAGACCACATATTAGCTCATAGAATATTCTTCACTAAGTGCAATGGAGTTAAAATTACCACGTGCATATTGTCAAATCATAGTCCAATGAAAGTGAAAATTAATGGCAAAAGGAAACATAAAATTTCATAAACATATGAAAATCAGTTAACATCCTTCTTAGCAACCACTAGTTAACAGATAAAATTAAAGAAGAAGTTAGACATTTTCCACAGTTAAACAATGCTGCCAGTGTAACATACTAGAACTTATGGGATTCAATGAATTCTATGAGGGAAATTTGTAGTGATAAACAATCAAATAAAAAAAGAAAGAGAATAAGCTCAAATAAACATCCTGCTGTTGAAACTCAGATGCCTAGAAAAAGAAGAACACGTCAAATGTAAGGCTCATACATTGGAACAAATGGTAATATCAGAACAGAAATTAGTGCAGAGGAGACTAAGTTAGCAATATGGAGAGTCAATAAATAGAAGAGTTGGTTCTTTGAGAGAGTAAATAAAACTGACAAACCCTTAGGCAACCTTAACCAAAAGAAAAAGGAAAGATTAAAATATGTAGAACTAAAAACTAAGAATTAAGAGGGTGAAATCATAGTACACATTGAAGAAATTTAGATTATCTATACCTTTGAGAAAGTATATTCTAATAAGATGGAAAACAGAAATAAATAGACAGATTTCTAGATATATAAGAATTACCAAACTTGAATCAAGGAGCTATGAAAGTATTAAATCAAACAACATCCATCAGTGTAATAAAGGATGTATTTAAACTCTACCATCAACAAAAAGCCCAGGCTCTGATGGATTTAGTACTGAATTCTATAAAAAATATTACAGAATAATTAATGCCCTCACTCCTCAAACTCTTTAATGAAATTGAAATGGAAGCAATACTTTCACATTCATTCCTAGAAGCTAGCATTATCTCAATACCAAACCAGAGGAGCCCACCAGAAAAAGAGAACTACAGACCCATCTCCCTGACGAGTAGAGATGCAAAGATCCTCAAAGAGATACTGGTAAACATAATACAGCAAATCGTCAAGATTATATACCATGAATAAGTAAGATTCATCCCAGGAATTTAGGGAAAGTGCATCATATATTAATCAATGTAATTAAAAATAAACAGACCCAAGGTCAAAAACCATATGATTAGTTCAATGTGTGCAAGAAAGCATTTAACAAAGTCCAAAATCCATTCATGATAAAAGCTCCAGTGATAATTGGAATAAGTGGACTATATCTCAATATGATAAAGACATCCATCACACACCAATAGCCAACATCATATTAAATGGACAAAAATTGGAAGCTTTTATTCTAGAGTCACCATAGATTTTAGAAACAAGACATGGATGTCTACTACTACCACTGTTATTCAATGTAGTTCTCAGAACATTAGCCAGAGCAGTTAAACATGAGAAAGAAAAGGAAGAATAAGGATGGGAAAGGAAGAAGCTATATTATCATTATTTGATTATCACATGAAACTCTACGTGAAAGGCTCCAAAAATTCTACTGAAAGACTTCTAACTTTAGTAGCATAGCTGAATACAAAGTCAATAGTTAAAAATAAATAATATTCTTGTACATAAATATCAAACTTACTGTGAGAAAAATTAAGAAAAGAACACCTTTTACAACAGCATCTAGGAAAATGAAATTCCAAGGAATCAATCTAACAAAGGAAGTAAAAATATCTTTACATTAAAAACTGCAGCATGCTAAAAAGGAGATCAAATAGGTTATCAGAAAATTGAAATATATCCTTTGTTCTTGGTTATGAGGAATTAATATAGTGAAAATGTGCTTACTCCCAAAATAGTTATACAGATTTAATGCAGTCCAAGTCAAAATTCCAATGGCACATCTCACAGAATTAGAGGAAATGATCCTGCAGTTCATTTCAAACCAGAAGAGTCCTAGAATACAAAGGCCATCCTGACCAACAATGACAAAATAGGTTTTCATCATAGTGACTGACTTGAAATTAAAAGCAACATGCTAGCAAAAAAAAAAAAAAAAAAAAGACAAGTGAATCAGTGTAGGCTGGGGGTATAGCTTAGTGGCATAGCACTTATCTGGCATAAGCAAGGTCCTGAGTTCTATCCCCAATGCCAGAAAGAAAGAAAGAAAGAAAGAAAGAAAGAAAGAAAGAAAGAAAGAAAGAAAGAAAGAAAGAAAGAAAGAAAGAAAGAAAGAAAGAAAGAAAGAAAAAGGGAGGGAGAAAGAAAAAGGGAGGGAGAAAGAAAAGGAGGGAGAAAGAAAATGCAGAAACAATTTCAAATACACTCAGCCACTTTATCTTTTTAGAGGAGACATAAAACTTCACTAGAAGAAAGATAGCCTCAGGGCTGGGGAAATGGCTCAGTGCAATAAGTGCTTCCCTGGCAAGCGCAAGGGCCTGAGTTCAATCACCAGTTCTGAAAAAAAAAAAAAAAAATTAATTAAAAAAAGGAAAAATAGCATCTTTAATAAATGATTCTGGAAAAACTGACTTTCCATATACTGAAAATTAAATGTAAACTCATGTATTTCACAATACACTAAACAAAAATAAAAATGGGTGAAACAGAAATATTAAAATAGAAATGCTAAATCTACTGGAAGACAGAATAGGTAGAACTACCAATGACATTGATTTAGGCAGTGACTTTATGTGAAAAACCCTGACTGGACAGTACATATCAAAAAGAATCAATACTTGATATCTCATCTTATTAAAATGCTTTTTCCTCAGAAAAGTCATAAGCAACAGTGAAGAGACTAAACTCAGTGAGAAAACAATTTTTCCAGCTGTTCCTTAGACAAAGGGCTAATATCTAAAATATTAAAAGAATTTTTAAAAATAGGCTCCCCAATTTAAAGACTGAATTCAAAAATTTGGGAAAGGAGAAGGGAAGGAAGGAAAGGAAGAAGGGAAATATGTATATATATACAGGAGAGCTTGGATGATTGCAATGCTGTTTTCTGCTGGTCTACTGGAAAGCACAGTTAATGCTTAATTTTTCCTTTCTTCTTTTTAATTTTTTGTAATTTTTAACGAACTTTACATGCTTATATCTTGTAATCTGAACAACTAATTTGGAGACAATAATATGAACTATAACAACCATTGTTGAATTCCTGTCTTCTTGTTTAGTGAAATTTGTTGTGTCTAATATTTTATTTTATTATTTTTAGTTTCTTTTAAAGAAACATTGAAAAAGTAAGATAAATAGGGCTGGCGAGATAGTTCAGCAAACTAAAGCATCTTCTTAGGCAAGCGCAGGAGCTGAGTCTGGGCATGGTGGCACACACCTGCAGTCCTAGAGCTGAGGAGGCTGAAAATAGAAGGATCACTGTGAGTCCAAGTTGTGTACTGAGATCCTATACAAAAAAAAGGAAAAAAAAGAGAAAGAAAAGAAAATCTGAAATGAAAAGATTTCATTTTCTAGGATGAAAAGACAGAAACAGAAAATATATGAAATAAGGTTCCATATACCTAGTCACTGGAGAGATGTAAGTTGAAACAATGCTGAGATTCTATCTCACCCCAGAATAATGTCTATTACCAAGAAAGCAATTAGTAACAAATACTCATGGTGCTATGGGAAAAAAGAAACCCTTCTCCATTATTGGTAGGAGTGTACTAGTGTAACCACTGCAGAAATGAGTGTGGAGCTTCCTCAAAAAACTGAAAGTAGAGGCTCCATTTGACCCCACTATTTCCCTTCTTATTGTTTTCCTAAAAAGAATTAAAAGTTTCATACCACAGTGATACATGCACTCTCGTGTTGATAGTAGCACAGTTTGTAATAGCTAAATCTTGCAAACTGATGAAAAGATAAAGCAGATGTGGTTTTTTTATATGATAGAGTACTACTCTGTCGTAATGAAGTGTAAGCTTGAAACATTTCTAGGTAAATGGATGCACATTGAGACCATACTCTTAGGTGGAATAAATAAGATATACATATGTAAACACTGCACTGTTTTTTGGTATGGGAAATTAAAAGTGTGAAAATGGACTTAATTGTGTAATAGGTATTGGAAAATGGGAAAAAATGTTAAATGAGAAGAGGAAAATAGGGGAGGTCAAGGACATAGAAAAACAAAGAATAGAAGGAAAAAATGGAAATAAAGCATTTGTAAATAAGGAGAGGTTGAGGAGAACAGTGTAATAGGAAAAAAATGAAGAAATAAGATATATCACATACCAATAGAATTAAAAAGCATAAGGGTCGGCCTGATAGCTCAGCAGCCTACACCAACTACTCAGGCAGAACTCAGAGGCTGGGGTCTGGTCCCTGGTGTGCCTTGCCAGCCCTGCCTGTGAGGAATCACTACGAGTCTGATCTATGTAGTGAGACCCTGTAGAGCCTGTCCTAAAAAAAAGCAAATAATCACAAAAATATTAAAAGATACATAAATGAGCAAAGAGTAAGCTTTGAAGACAAACTGGGGAAAATTAATCATAATAGTATTTGCTTCCATAAAAATATCATTCACATAATCATAAGAAAGGAAATATTGTGAGTTGCTTTATTGAAAAAAATCCAAGATGAAGAAATGGTTTTAAAAGAATGAAATGAATGAAATAAAGAAGTATAGTTACATAAGTTTAAAAGCCTAGTATATATGTATGAATCTAAACTGTCTCTCTTTCATTCACTACTTCAATAAAAATAATGATGACCAGACTTTTCAGGTTTGGCTTATTTGCCACAGATGGTGTACATAAAAAATACTGCACACTCCGTAAAAGAATGATTTCAAATAACACACACTGCACTGATTGTCAAAGCCTGATATCAAATCAAGGGTGTATTTGCATCCAGGAGGGAACATTGGATTATGAATGCCTCTTGTGACACTAGAATTCCATCATGAATGTATTTTCCTTTCAGTTTTTCCTATGAGAGAAAGACATGGGTATGAATGCAGGGTTTATATAAACACAATTCACATACAATCCTAATTATGTCTTTAAAATTTCAATGTGTTAAGATTTCCTCCTTAAAGTGAAATATTTGTGCTAATTTGATCATAATTTGTCTTTTGTAGATAAATAATTGTGAGTACCCCCCTAGATTTTTTAAATTACTTCATGTTTGTCTGTTTCTTGAATTACTCAATAATTTTCCTTCATTCAAGTAGAGATATTTATGGAATGCCTACTCTGCACTAGAGACTATGGCTTGAAACTATAAAGATAAATACTTTCAAGAGAATATCTACAAATAGGTATACATCTTTGAATTATTACTTAATGATTAAGATACTAGTCATCAGTTTCCCTAATTTTAGGTTGTATTTTTCATTTTCAATGTGCTGTAGTTTATGGCACTGAAAAATCATTTTTATAGATTATCCAATCATGCCATTATGTATTTTGATTTGACATTCATATTTGTAAAGAAAATGGAATCTTTAGATTAATGATATGAGCTAGAAAATTATACTGACTTGCTTTGTTTTCAATGTTTCTTTCTTACTGGCCATTTTCTTTATCCAAAATTGTACTGGTCAAAATAGTATAAAAACAACTGCTTTCTATAGCCTATGTGCCAGTCTATTTGCATTTATGAAGCAGAAAAATAGATCATGTTTTGCCGTGTTTGGTTCTCTGCTGTAGAGCTTCCATCAGCAAAACTTTTAATTATGCAGGATCATGCTATTGTTTTCTTGACACAGATGTATGCTCACTAGGGATGAGACCTAGTTTTAAAATTGTTATTTCAGCCGTCTGACACAGATAGAGCTTTGCTTTTATAAAGCTAAATATGGATTTTTTCTGAAAATACTAATTCATACAATGACAAGGAAGATTTTATTCACCATAAACTTTCTAGACTTAAAATTACTAACTATAAACGTTCATATTTTGTGAGTAGATTTATTTACTCATCTCTCAAAACAAATTCCATAGTCTGCATGTGATATATTCTACATAATTTCATGCATGGTAAGGCTGAGGCTGGGACCGTATCTGGAATTTTTCCATCACTTGGCTTCTCACAGGGCTCACTTTGTTTTTCACTCCCTCCATCATTTCTCCAGGGAGAACCTGTTTATTAAATTACTTACTCTCAAGCCCTTGCTTTAGAAACTGTGACTAAGAAGTCTGTTAGACCTTTGAAGTCCTACCCGAGCTTTGTGGCTTTGCCGTTTTTCATGCTATCGACTGTTACTCGCAGAAACTCTTACTTTTCCCACCAGCCTGAGTACACACAACAGGCTCTTTTCTTGCTGTTTCTGACTTGGTAGAGATATTCAGACCATGTTAGTTATGCATAACAATGATACAGAGTTACGAGTGAGAATTTGAGTTTTATTGTTGTTGCTTGGTTTGTAGGCATGTCCTATTTCTCACCTGGAGTTTTCTCTTTCTTAGTATTTCTGAAAAAATGACTTCCACATAAATGAGTGCTACATGAAGCATCCTAAAGCTCAAAATGCTGCTATAGACTACCAATGACACAGTGCAAAATGAGAAGAAAGCAAACACCAGAATGCAACATGCTCGCTGTGTCACACTCTGATGGAGTGACACTGATTAGAGGGCAGATGCACCAAGCCCTAGTCACCCTGCAGGCCTCCGCTAGTTCCCTGCTACAGAGCCACTACCCTGAATCAACTCATTTTTCTTAAAAATCCACACAACTGAATCAACTTCGCTGGTGATTTTTAGGATGTCAAGATGTATGGGCACCTGACTGCCTGCTGAGCTGGGAAATCTTGGCTTCCTGGGAACACAATTAAAAATGAAGTTTTTGATTATCTAATAAACACTTGTCAGTGTCTCTCTGGTTGTTTTCATATTGCTTTGTCACCAGGCATGATTCTCTAGGACACTCTGGCCCTTGCTAGGATCTCTCTGAGCAGTACTACAAACCATGTTTCTTAAAACACTAAGTGTTAATATGAAGCGATGTTTCTACTTAGGAGCTACTGTGCCCATTTAAATAACATACCCTCAAAAATGCCCTTCTGTGTGTCATGGAGATTGCTATGTGTCATCTCCTTTTCTACCAAGTTTCACAAGCTCCAAGGGATCTATTTGCAAAAAGAAAAACAATGCAGTTCACTTTGAAGCAATATTGGTTCATCTTTACTTTCTTAATTTAACTCTTTTCCCTTATGATGATAGAAAGATGTACAAACCCACTATTGTCTCTTGTCATGGAGTCTCTAAATTAAAGTTCTTCCCCTATTCATAATGTACATTAATAGAATAAAAAAAGAAAATCTTTACACTAAGTTAAGTGAACAGCCTGTTCTAATGTCCTCAAACACTTTAAAACCATATTTTTATCCATTAATGCTAGTATGCTCATTGTAACATGTTATTGTTTAGGTCATTAAATTTGCTTCCACAGAAAAGAACTGTAGACAGTTCCTTGCTCTGCATTCCATACTGACTCACTGTGTATTCTTATATAGAATCAAATTTTGTTTCTTTGGAAGCCCTGCTCACCCCACCCTGCTTGGTGATTCATACTGGCCTTCTTCATAGATCCTTTTATATTTCAGAGATATCCACTTGCATACAAAGATCTGCTGATGCTTCTTTTAATAGTGCTTTGACATTTTTGATATTATAACACATATCTTCAGTGTTTAGGAAAATATCATTGAGTTTTCAGTCAATTATGTGTATTTGTTAACGTAATCATAAAGAAAATTGTGTCTACTCTGCATGTAACTTACATTGAAAATAATATTGTCAAGTCAAGAATGAAGTAAAAAATAAGCTCATGTATTCATAACTGTTCTAATTAATTAGGAAAAAATTAATCAAATGCTCCTTAATTTGTTATTTTTGCTTGGATATTATATGCTTTATTGAAATTGATCACCTTGGAACTATAAGCTGTGGAAACTCCATGGTTTCCTTAGAAAATTGAACACCTAAGGCCCCGGGGAGATGTCTCAGTAAAATAAGCACTTGCTTGGCAAACGCAAGGCTTGAGTTCAATCCATTGTTCTGAAAAAAAAAAAGAAAAAGAAAATTGAACACCTATAACATTCTTCCTTTTAAATAATATGTTTTACATAGAATTCAGGACATAGGAGAACCTGTACTGCAACATCATGAAACCCAGTTGAGCTCCAAATTTTCTGAACAAGGAGATTATGGAGCCACAGAGGAAAGAGATTGAAGTTCTATAGTGAGCTTGGGGAGAGTCACTTGGAGAGAAAACTTTCTCTCAGGCTCTCACAGAGAGCAAACTGGTCAAGCATTGGCCATGACTCATCCACATGGATGACACAGACAAAGGATCTACAGAATAAGGTACAGGACTGCAAGATAAACCCTGAAGGGACTTTACTGACCTCATAAGAAACATAAAGTACATGCGTTGGTATATAGGTCTTGCTCTATCTAGGTCTTAACCATCCAGCAGAAAAGTATAAAAATGAAGTATATATTGTGGGGCCATAATATTAAGTTGAGCTGTAAATGGCTATGGTCGACAACTTCTTCGGATAACTCACTATTGTTGTGGAATGCTGGACTGTGTTGGATTGTGGTGTCAAGTTCAAGCACCTAAGTTAGTTGAATGACAATGAAGTGCCCATCTCTGACAGGTGTAGACAAAGGAAGGGGTATAGAAAGGAAGAATCATGATGTGTGTGTATAGACAGTACAGTGGGGATAGATAACACTGTGCTTCTACATAATTCTATGAGAGGCAAGATTTGCACTAATGGTGGTTGGACAGGATATTATGTCAGCTTCTAGTACTATGGACAACCACTAGGAAAATATCCAGGTAGAAAGTATTAATTATTGAATCTTTGATGTAATTAAGGTATAAAAAATAAGATATGCAAAGAGCTACACTCTCTTTACTAATAAGAGACATACTGTATAATGAAGTCTGTAAGTATAATATCATGCTTGCGCCTTCTATGATACCAAAACATTATGAAAACAGTTTGCAGTGTATTAATTTATCAAATCCATCTTGTCAAGGTATCTTAAAACTATCTCATTGATATTTGTACTTCAATAAAACAAAAATTAAAAAATACATAACATTAGTTTAGTGGAGTTGTAGTAGCTCTTCAGGATAGAGTCTAATGATACTTCATTGTTGTATAATATTTTGACATTGAGAAACCTTTCATTAATGTACTTTATAATAAATAAGTGTATTTTAGGAAATAAATTTGTTTTATCCCCATATGCTGGTATTTTTCAGTTCACCAAATATTAAAAAACAACACAGAAAACATATTTTTCCTTTATTGCCTTAGTTAACAGAAACTTCAGAGGTAATCCTAGGCTAAATTGCTGAAATTAGCCTCTGGCAAAATAGAAAAAGCATTTCTAAAAATCACTTATTCTTTGCACAATGATCTCATTATACATGACATTTGAATAAAGAGTATACTTTTGGCAATAATAACAGCATAAACAATAAACATTATATAACAGCCTATGAGTTAAAATGGAAAAAAAAAACTATTAAAGTCTTTTTACAGAAAAGTTGTTAAACAAAAACTTGCTCTTCACGCAAACAAAACACCAACCTTTATTTTCTAATTTGATAAAAAGATTTTCAAAATTGTTTGACACCTCTTGTAAGGATTTTTGCACAATACAGAGCACCTAACATAGTAATTATTGAATTATTGAATACTTACTGAATTGATTCACAAGTATTTTTTATGCAATGTACAATAATATTATATAACATCAGGTGTATTCAAAACTGTAAAATATCTTATAGTGTAAATTAGAAATGCAGAAATCTTTTAAATAGGTGAGCTAGTCAACCGCTATGAAGACAGAGCAGTCCTACTTCTGAGCACTGGAGGAGACATGCGACTGTTGACTGAGGCTGAGGTTTAGGTCATCAGGGATAAAGGCTGCAGAAGCCTACATAGCAAAGGTCTTGGGCTTTGATGCAAAGCTTATTGCCATATGTTGGAAGGAGAAATTTAAGTTTGTAGCAACTTTTAATAATCTAGCTGTCTAGCTTTTGTAGAACAGATATAGGAACAACAGTTCATAGAGTCATGTATCTTGATAAGAAGTTTTTGAATAGTATTTAATTGCTGACTCACTGTGACGTAGGGGTGGGTCCTCTTGATGAAGAATGCTATTAAAATGATCATCCATGCTTTGATCATTTTGGAGTCAGGGTCAGAAGCATGTAGGTTTTGATGGGCCTCTGTCATCAACATTACTTGGAGATAATTGACCAAGGTAGAATTTCCTAGGTTTTTGAACAGAGACTAGTTGAAGATTAAGATAGCAAAGAATTTAGGTACTTCTAGAGACCACAGAATGATCAGTCAAACATCCCCCCCCATCTAGCTCATATCCATATTACTTAGCTAGCCACTGGGCTGACAGTCACCACTGATCCATAGGATGTTTTGTTACTCATTTTTGTGGTTGTTCACAGACTGGTCAGCTGATTTTAATTCTGCTTCATCAGAGTTCCTATTAAAGTTAAGTGTGATGACCCATAAAGAAAGTCTACAATTATTGTCATCATAGATTTTTATAAGCTACCTATCTTTTATTCATAATGGAAAGGCTTTTAAGAAATAACAAATGGATTTACAACTTTCAAATGACAGCAAAGTAATTTTTGGACCCTGTCCTTCTAGGTTTTCAGTACCTGATTGCTTCAGCTGAAGTCCTTTTTCAGCAAAGACACACAACCAAAAGAGCTTTCTTTGTTCTTCTAAAATGCTGCTACTAGTGTGCTCGTGATGCAAGCCTTTGTTTAAAGCACAGGTCCTTTTGTGATGTGGACTAGTTATTGGTCTGACTGAGGTTGCAGAAGTGTGGACACTTAGGAGTGTAAGTTTAGTGACAGCAGTGGAGTTAGTAGGTAGGAGTCAGAGGGGTCATTCAGCTTTTGGCACTTTTGTGACTTCTGTTTCTGCATCATTTTCTCAGTTGTAAATCCTACTCTAGAAAGTACGACTTACCGGGATGCTTAGAACGTGCTGCCTTCCAGCATCCATCTCTTACTTTTCTGCTTTTTACTTTATTAAACTGTCTTTGCCAATCTAGTGAAGAATACTCTGCTACTTGCTTAGAAATCAAATTTGCCCTGAAGAGTGGTTTTCCACGGGGTGTTGTTCACTGTCCTAGCAAGGATGTTATCTGTCTTATATCCTAGCATAAATTCAGTCTCTTTGTGTACTTACACCTTTTTTCTCCCATTTTATTTATTCAAATGTTGTCATCAAGTGCTAATTGTGCAGGGTTTACAGATACTTATGCAACACATTGGTGTTGATGATCACATTTGTCAATTTAAAGACTTTTAGTAAGAGATGTATGACAGCATGGAAAGGAGATGGGTGCCTGTAGGTCACAAGGGACCTGCCCTGGATCCTGCTGCTGTGCTAGGTATGGAAGAGTGGATAGGCATGCTTAGACTCCTGCTTCCCTCTTTATCTGTTCTCAAAGAGATAGAAGGTGGCTATACTGATTGGAACTTGTAATTAAAGGATATTTGAGTATATACTGTTAGACTGCTGGTATAGGGGTATGAACATAAAAGGCAATGTACACATATATTTTATATTTTTTTCAAAGAAAATGGTAATTATATACCAAATACTATGTGTTTCTCAGAATAAATATAACTTTCGAATGGTTTTACAGATGAATCTTCTATGTACACAATATAGTTGAATTACTTTTTATTATTATTTGATGTTTATCACTAAGAGACTAGTTTCTTTCATGTCTAACTATATGACTTTGTGATGCAGTGTTTTTTTCTCTTCTGTTTGAAAATATTAACCACTTTAGAACAATTAGAAGAAAAATCTTATTGGCAGGTGTATATTCTTTACTATACAACACATTCTACTGCAAATTGATTTTTCTTGTGATGTCAATAGAAGAGAAAATGTCAAAAATTACAATGTTTGACATTGTAATGTCATTACAAACCCATTCCAATAAAATAATGGCTTACAGTTAGACAAAAAGTGAAGAATTATTTCTCCCATGGTAGTGAAAAGTAAGTACAGCTTCAAAATCAATACAAATAAGTTTGTAGTTAGTATTTTTGAATAGACTAAGTTAATTGATTGTGTTGATGGCAGCTTTTAGCCAAAACCCTGATTTGCACTTTGCTACTCCTGTGCAGAAACTTTAGCCTAATACTTTATGAGGTGCCTATCTCCCATAAGTTAGGGGCAAAAGGGGGCAACGACTACCTGTGCTCTAAAATGTGTTCTAGTGCCAGCTTTTCCTGTCAAGTATATTCTCTTTGTGTAGGCTTACTGGAAGTCACCATAAAAGTGGTGTGATTAATCTTTCTGCTTGATTTCATATAGTTTGCACTAAATAATATGAAAATAAAATATTTTTTAAATTTTCTTATGTTTGTAAAGCACTCTGCTCCCCCTTTCCACAAAAATATCTCATTTAATATGTTTGTCTTTAGTTGTGCAAATACCTCTTGAGGTTTAAGTTTCCCATCAGTTATTAAGACAGTAAAGGTAATTTATAGACAGTCACACACAAATTTGTAAGCAAGTATGATCATAGAACTATATTCATGCTTCTTTAATTTTTAGTTTATTCCCTAGGTTATTTTAAATATATTTTATAGGTGAAAATATTATAATAAACTGCCTACTGTATATTCATATTTTTTCATCTCTGCTTGGGTCTGTGGAAAATAAATATTCATTTTAGTTACCGTGACTCAAACAATCATGGGCTGTCCACTGTGGGTATCATGCAATAAATGACAAAAGCTAGGAACAGTCACGCGTAAGGTCATGTGGACAGAGACAGTGGACTAAAACTGTTTTTGTAAGCCCTGAGAAATCCATTGTATATTTAAAATTGATGGAATTTAATTCTAAGTCTCATTAAAAAGCTTCTTTGTGTCAGAAATATTTATAATGAGAGGCTGGGGAGATAGCTCAGTGGAATAAGTGCTTGCTTAGCAAGCACTAGGTCTTGAGTTCAGTCCTTGGTACCACCAAAATGAGGAGGGGGGAGAGGAGGAAGAAGAAGAGGGGAAAGAAGAAGAGGAAGAGGATGAGGAAGAGGGGAAAATAAAGCTATTTGTCAAAAAACCTCCAGACAAGCATATAAAATCTGGATAAGTGATTAGTGAGAGATGGAAATTAATTTGAATACTATTAATTCAATGTACACTATGGGAAAACAAAGGAGGAAGATATTCTATATTCCCTGTTAAAACCTGTCCTTACCTTTATACTGGGTGACATCCCTTCCAATAGTATTTCTCCTTTTGTTTTCTATAAAACTGAAGATTTTCTTCAGTGTTTGAAGTGATAAATATGAAACTAGAAGCCAAGAGGGATGAAAGCATGTCGCAGTGCAGTCGTTGATTTCACACAGCCAGTAGTGACTACGAAGGCTCCCCAGTGTCCATCTCGGTCATAATGGGCTTAAGCAGATTTCAGAGAAAGGCTGTATGTTTACTGGGCCATTTACTTACATGAACCTCTTCAAATGAAGCTATACATTCTCAGGAAAATAACTGGGTCACATATCACTTCAAACTTACAAACCATATCTCAGAGTCATCTCACATGTAAAAAATCAGCAATAGAAACATCTGAGGGATTACTTTTTCATACGGATTTTTAACTTGGATTTTTTTTTTCTTAAGCAGTTCTTTGAAATTAGTTTCTGATTCCATCTGTTTGGACTAAGGGATGAGCTCAGAGGGACTGGATGATCTCTGTCCTTGTCACACTGTGCTGTGACATTGTGCTCTCTCCTGTAAAGCTACATAGGAAATCACTTTCTTAAGCCTTGGTTATTTAATACAGCAATGGTGCACCCTATAAACATTGTTTAATACCTTCTAAGCAAAGTCTCGCTTTATCAAATGACTGAGAAGGTTTAGCCATTATTTTAAAGCATTAGCTCCAGAGGGAGGCATGGTAAGCACTAATTCAAGCACAAGTAGGCACTCCCTTAGTGCAGATGTGCTGTAAAATATATTTGGAAGAATTTTGACTTCATCTAGGATTAAAGTAAGAAAGAACCTCTGTGTCCAGTGAGAAGAATGAAGGAAAACAAACATGACTGATGATAAGTTTGCGAAAATAAATTCTAAACTATAAACTTTAACAGATTATGTTAAATATTATTTTTTTAAATAATCTGTAATTTATGGGCTTTTTTTGGGGGGTACCAGGAATCGAACTCATGACATCATACTTTCCAGCAGGTACTGTGCTGCTGAGCTAAATCCTCAGCCCTAGTGTATAGTTTACACTTTGAAAGTTTGATTTTTTTTTTTGTTTGTTTGTTTGTTTGTATTTTAGGGAAGGGTCTAGAGGGTGTTCATGGTCTCACTACTGGATTGGACTCATAGTCATCTGCCTGTTTACAGACTCCCAAGAGCTGGGATTACAGGCACATGCCACCACGCCCAGACTCAATTGCCATCTCAAAGTGCCCCTGGGGCACGGCAAGCACTGTAGGCCTGGGGATAGAACCCCAGCTTCTGCACCTACTTGCTGAGCTTTAATCCACTGAGTTTTTTGGCTGGCCCTGAAAGTTTGATTTTTTTATACCCACACACACAGGCAGCATTTCATTTCCAACAATAGATATCATCATTGTAATCCTGTTAACACCCATGCTTTGTGCTTTCCAGGTTGAAATATACAACATGGTGATGCTACTACCAATTTTTTAAAAGATAATATAAAATAGTAATAAAGTAATGTTAGAAACTGTACAGAATTTCACTAAATGAAATAATATGAATTTGACAGTATTTGTTCTATTGGGTAGTGTTGTCTTCAGCTTAGTTATTTAGGTTACCAGGTGTATACGTACTAGGTGTTTTTTTTTTAACAGTCAGAATTTAGAGTTCTTCAGTCATAGAAGTCCTGATAACTGACCATTTGGAAAGGGCTCTCAGGGATCAAATCATCAAGGGCCCCCCTCATGCTCCATCCCGAGCCACAGCCTCAGCTGGTAATTGACAATTAAGTGCGAGGGCCAGGGAGGTAGCTCAGTGGCATAAGCACCCGCCTGGCATGAGCAGAGTCCTGAGTCTGATCCCTGGTACCAGAAAAGCAAGTCCTGCCTCACAATTAAGTGGAGTAGTGTATATGTATTTTCCTAAGATTTGAACTTCTGTTGGTGCTCTTTGGATTTAAAAATATCAGTTGTGGTAATTCAAGTTACTGTACCTTCAGATGCAAGCACATTGCAAAAAGCCACCATTGGGTTGCAATCCAGGAGAATCCAGTTTAAATACTGGCTTTTATACACTTTTTGGTCATATGATCTTGAGAGGATCAATTTTAACTTTTGATGAAAAGATACACATTACTTTGGGGCTTAGTTTAAAAGAGAACTTTGAAAGATAATTTAATGAATTCAGGAAGATAAGAGTCAGATCATTTACAGGAAAGAAAAAGACCCTAGACATTTAATTCATGGAGCTGCTGTGATACATCTGCCTCCTTCTGTCTCTCTCTAGATGGATCTGTTGTATTCAAGTACAAGGAGAGGACCACCCAGCACAGATGAGGGAGGGCATTAACAGCAACAAGTATCAACTACCATAATCACAGGTGAAGTTTTCCTTTGAGGTGGCCAAGGGTTAGTAGCAATCAGGGCGAATTACTGTGAGCCAGCACGTACTCAGTGCTCAGTGAGCAGTGCTCTTACAGCCCTGAGCAGCAGCAATAGACCTCGAAAGGGGACATGTGTGCGGCAACACTACCCTCCCTCCCTGGCTGTTCACACCAAGCAGTGCACGCACTTAGGTATGGGAGCTGCAGTGGGCCTTTTCTTCCTCTTGACCAGATTCCTAGAATTTGTGTAAACCTGTATTCCAAACAGCACAGACAGAGCAGCATGCGGCTATTAAAAGGACAGAAATACTTCTGAAGAATAAATACCACTGGTTATGACACATAAAATATTGAAAATAGAGAATTATTTAGCACAGCGGTGAGCCAAATTTATGAAATCATCACAAAAGTAGAAATGGATACAAACTATTATGTAATTATTTTAAAAGAATGATTTCAAGAAAATAGAGACAGCTGTGGGACCTAAGGACAATTATTTATCATAACATATCAGATTCAATGTGAAAATTAATTAACTTTGAATACTGATAACACATTGAAAAATACAGAAGTCAGATATGAATGCTGTGACTGAAAGTATGAGACAGTTATCACTGGGAAGCAGGGCATGTGGTAGGAGAAAGCAAGAATAAGAGACTGCTCTTCTTCCTTGTTGGGTTTGTGGAACTTTTTCAACCTTAAAATTCATATCTTACTCTGAAAATTTCACAAGTAAAATTAATCTTTAAATTATAACAAAACCCACAAGCATTTCACATGCACTGCAGCTTAACATTTTCAGGATACTTCATCCAAAGTCTATTTTAAAAAGATGAACTTTATGATATACCCATTGCTGCAGTTTAAAAAAGACCAGCTCTTCTGACATACCAATCCCCTCCCTACTCGGTCAATTAGGGAGGATTTACTTTGAAAATCTTTCAAGAAGGAAAGGCATATTCTCCATGAACTATAGTAACAATAACAACAAAAGCCACACAAAATAAAATAAGAAATAAAACCAAACAAAGAAATCATACTGTAAGACTGGAAAATCCCACATAGGAGCCAAGGCTGTCTTAAAACAATGTTCAGTACAGATGCTCCAAGCTTTACTGGATCCCAGTGTCACTGCGGAGTAGTATTTGGACTTGACAGGTGAGAACAGAAGCTAGCCTCGCTCCGCAACCACACCAGAATACTAAGTCCGAGACACAAATGATGATCATCATATGAGGTGGAAATGACTGCCAAGTGAACTAATAACAAAGCAACAAGAATTTCTTGTTCATAAAAAAAAAAATAGTGTTCATTTTAGTAACAGCCTTAACACTAAAAGGAATACACTTATCAGTTCTTCAACAAACTCAACAAGTTTTTTTTGAGTAAGAGTGTTCTGCAAAAATACTATTCTTTCAATTTTCTTATTAAGTAGGATTTACTCAAAGGTTATTAAAATAATTAACAAAACATTGGGGGGACGTTTTCTTTAGAAACGAAAGTGAAATTTCATTACTTGAAGTAAATTGAGATGCTCTTACTTAGTGCATTTGTTCATGTACTTAGTACATTTGTTGAAGAAAGCCAGCATGTATTTGAAAGTGAGAGAACTGAATACTAAATATAAACAAAATAATGAAATCCCTTTAATAGCTTGTTTCAAAGAGTGAGATGTTGAAATAATAAAACAGTTTTATCGTGGCTATCTCTGTGTCAAAAGGAAAGTTATCAAGTACTATTTGAGCAAAATCTGGGAAAACTAGAAACATCTTTGAAAATCAATCATGTTATGCCCTGCCTTGGATTAATACTGTATGTATCTTTACATACATGTGCACTGTCCCTGTTACTTCTTTCTCGTTGCTGGGGGAAAAAATGCCTGAGATCCGAAATTAAGGAAGGGACAAGTTTGTCTAGCTCACAGTGGAGGTTTCAGTCCATAGTTGGCTGGCTCCAGGGCAGAGCGGCACATGGCAGAGGGCTGCTTTTCATGGGGGTGGAAAACAACACAGAGAAAAGACAGGCCAGGGAGGTAGATAGGTGGCATAAGTGCCTGCCTGGCAAGTGCAAGGTCCTGAGTTCAATGCCTGGTACCAAAAAAGAAAAACAAAGAGAAAAGGCAGGCGAAGCGGCTGCTATAGCTATCTGGCCTCTCTTCGTGCCTTTTATTGTACATAGCTGGTCTGCCCCAAGGTGGGTATAGTACTCATACCCATAATCCCAGCATTGGATCTTAGATTAATCACAGTCTCTGGAAGCCTTCCCCAGTGACTGCCTGTGTGAGGCTTTGGAGTTCCACCTAGTCGCAAACGTTAGCATCCCCCAATTTTTAAATTGGCATTATGCAAATTAAAGTTTACTGTTTATATTGACTCCAATTTGAATAAGAGATTTGTGGCCAAAATTTGCTATTATTTCCTGAATTTTAAATATGTATTATATTAATGTATTTGATACAACTTCGTACTATGCAACTTGGGCTCCTAGTGATCCTCCTGTTTTCAGGCCCTCCAGTGCTGGGATTACAGCCATGTGCCACCCCACCTGGACCTGATGGCTGTCTCAGCACACCTGGGGGCACAGCTGGTGAGGCATGCGGTGCCAGGGATTGAACCCTTGTCCCTGCACTTACCTTAACAGGTGCTTAATCCACTGGACTATCTTGCTGGTCTTTATTTTCTGAATTATTATTTAGAAAGTTTTCTTTTCAGTACCTTACAGACGTGATTTTTTAATAAGAAAAATGTTATAAAAATAAAGGAAGTATTTTTCTACAATGTAATAACTCGTATCCATGGTTATACTGTAAAAAGTGTTACACATTTAGAAATTTAATAATTTGTATGTTATTAAAGTGAGCGATTCTCCTTTTTGCAGTAGATTTCATTTTGACCCTTAAAACTTTCCTTGTAAGTTTGAATCAGAAAATGCATCTGGTAGGAATATATTCAGTCATTTTGTGAAAGAAAATGTGCCTCTGCTCCGCCATTACATTTCGGTTTCTTAGTGATACAGGTGTTAGTCCCTGTTGCAGTTTTGGCTGCTTCTGTCTCCTAGAAAGATTGGTAACTATGAGACATTGCTGGCCACTATGATGTGCACTGTAGCAACTCATCCTCAAATGACAGACTTTCCGCCCCTACACTTCCTGCTTGCTTATTCCATATAAGCTTAGATCACCAGAGATCAGCACCTGATAACTTGGGAATGATCCCAGCCAGTCCTCGTTTATGTAAATAAACAGGTCTCCTTATTTTGGGTGTCATTTTGGTGTTTCTGCTTGCTCTTGCTATTTCAGTTATAAAATTGTGATTTAAATAGGACATCCACAAAACTTATGCTGTGATTATTTCTTCTTATGAATTTTGCATTCTTATTTTTTGTGTGTGTGTGTG
>PVKA01013802.1:0-54084 GCA_004027165.1 Ctenomys sociabilis | reverse complement strand
TCGTGAGCCCATAATATTAAGCTGAGCTGTAAATGGATATGGTCGACAATTTCTTTGAGTAACTCCCTATGGTTGCAGAATGCTGGACTGTGTTGGATTGTGGTGTCGAGTTCAAGCACCTAAGGTAGTTGAATGTCAACAGAGTGCCCACTTTTGACAGGTGTAGACAAAGGAAGGGTTGTAGAAAGAAAAAAATCATCCTGTGTGTTTATAGACAGTACAGTTGGGATAGATAACGCTGTGCTTCTACATAATTCTATGAGAGGCAAGATCTGCACTATTGGTGGTGGGACAGGATATTATGTCGGCTTTTAGTGCTATGGTCATCCACTAGGTGAATAATTATTGAATCTTTGATATAATTCAGCTATATAAAAACCTGTAAATATAATATCATGTATGCACCTTGTACAATACCAAAACGTTATGAAAACATTTTTGCAATGTACTATTTCTTCGACTCTGTATGGTTATGGTGTTTTGAAACTGTCTGATTGACATTTGTATTTCAATGAAATAAAAATAAATGGAAAAGAAAAACAATGAAAACATCCAATAACAAAAGAGTAGATAAAGAAAATGTGGCATGTATATTCAGTGGAGTAGTACTATGCCATAAAAAGGATATAAACTTGGGCCAAGGAGATAACTCAGCAGTGTAAGCACCTGCCTGGCAAGTGCAAGGGCCTGAGTTTGATTTCCAGAAGCAGAAAAAAAAGATTAAACTTGAGTCATTCATAGCAAAATGGATGCATATTGAGATAATAATAAAGTGAAATTAAGTCAGACATGCAAGGTTAAATATTACATGCTTTCTTTTACATGAAACCCCAAAATATAAAGAGCAAAATAAATGGTAAGAAGCATGGAGACCTTTCCCAAATGGAAAGGGGCACAAGAGATGGAGGGAAGGGGTTAGAAGAGGAAAAGAGGACCAGAAAAAAATAATTGAAAAAAATGGAAATGGAGTCTGCAAATAGTAAGGGGACCAAAAATTGGAAGGAACAAGGAGGAATGGGAGAGATAGGGGATGGTAAAACATTATGACGTGCTCTGCATGTGTGCCAGCTCACTACAAGAAAGCAATTATTGTAGCTCATAGTTTGCACTGCAGTTTTCTATGTCTTTTATTTTTTTATTCATTTTAATGAGAAAAAAGATAAAATAGCAATAAAACAGTTTCAAAAAGGTTACTAGGACCGTATGAAAAGATCCTTTAGAAACTTCTCCAAATATAGCTTCTCTTACAGCAATGAAACACTTGCCTCTGGAAACGACAAAGCAAAACAAAAAAGGGGGATATAAATAAAGGACCATTTTGTAGTAAATATATATATGATAGGATAGGTATATAGCTGTTTTCTCTTAGTTCCATCAGAAGAAAGATTTGTACTAATAGTGTTTAGACAAGATATCATATCTGCATCTTGTCCTCTGAATAACTACTATGAAGACAACAATATGCAATGTATTATTGTAACTGTCACACTTCACCCTTGATGCTGTACGTTGTATGGGTTTGGGCACACATATAATGACATGGACACACTATTATATTACTCTAACAATGATCCATGATTTCTCTAATTTTCCCTCTGTCCATTCAAATCCTTGGCATCCACTGAGCTTTTTATTATTTTCATAGTTTCCCCTTCTCCGGAATGTCATATAGTTAGAATCATGCACTTTGCAGTCTTTTTGGATTAGATTTTTTTGATTTAGAAATACAAATTTAACATTTCTCTATGTCTCTTAATGATTTGACAGTTCATTTCTTTTTAATGCTGACCAATATTTACTTGCCTGAATGTACCTCTGTTTATCCCGTCACACACTGAAGGTTATTTTTCATCGTTTCTAATTGTGGAAAATTATTAATATAATGACCACAAGCATCTATGTACAGGTTTTTGTGTGAAAACAAGTTTTCATCTCATTTGGGCAAATCCCAAAGAGCATAATCGATAGATCACCTGGTAAGAGCAGATTTAGTTCTGTAAAAAACCGTCCATTTGTCTCTCATCATGGTTGCTCCATTTGTACTCACATCAGCAATGAACAAATGATCTATATTCTCACCAGCTTTGATGTTGTGCTTTGCATTTTCACAATTCTAATATGTGGGTAATGTTCTCTCATTGCTATTTTAACTTGTAATTTCCTACGCAAGCTGGATATGCTGTCATATGCTTAGTTGCCACCTGTATATCTTCCTTGGTGAGGTATTTATTCTGATAGTTTGCTCAATTTTTGATCAGGTCATTCATATTCGTTTTTCATTAATTAAGTTTATTAGTAATTTTAGATATATGTAATGATCATATTCATCATAGGGAATTTGTACCTGAACATGATATATATTAATTCTTTTTTCCCGTTGCCTTACCCTCCCTTCAACCCCTTTTTCTCTCTGTCCTTATTAAAGCTTTTTTTAAAAGTTTCATTTTAAGAGTTTTTTGAATGCCTTAGGTAAGAGTCCTAAACATGTTTGTTTTTTAAATATTTTCTCCGAGGCTGTGATTCATCTTCTGATTCTCTAGATTTATTTTTTAGTCCATTTTTTTTCTTGTTTAAAATAGGTAGTTCAGATTGTTCCTTCTCCAAGGTCACTGACACTTTCTTTTCTCCTTTCTGCTATTAAACCCATGTAGAGTTGTATTTTTATTTTGGTTATTTTTCACTTTGAAGATTTCAGTTTGGTTTATTTTAATAACTTTATGTTTTTGGTGACATTTTCTGTTTCTTTGTCTCTAATTTTCATTTTCAAGTTTTACATTTTTAAATAACTTGAAGTTTGTTTCAAGCATATCCATTGCTTGCTGAAGAATTTTCATGATGGCTCCTTTAAAATCATTGGCAGACAATTCTATTATTTCTATCATCTCAATTTTGGAAGATACTATCTTTTACATTCAGTTTGAGAACTTCTTTCTTGCTATAATGATTCACATTTGACAGAAATTCGGGTGATTCAGGGGTTATGTCATGACACCTCAAATCTCTGCAGACCTGCTGGCTTAGCTGGGCTCCTCTAGTGTTGCACTCACCAGGGATAGCACATGGGGGTGAAAGCCCAGATTCTCCCACCTGGCTTTCACAGCTGCAGAGTTAGGCTGTTTCTTCATTCCTCACAAACAGGCATAAACAAAAAGAACTCCGTACTAGCTCTCTACTGATCCCCCCCTGTTTGGGACAGATAGGAGTGCCTAATTACTGCTCCAATTGTTATTGTTTCCTCTGACATTTACAGGTAAGAATTGGCCTTTTAAAACTGGGTGCTTGACTCTGGACTATGTCTTCTCTGACATTGCTTCAGAGGGGAGAAGAGAATATTTTACCTCAAGGTAGAAACTGAGGCTACTCATATTGTCTGCACGGACATCGTGCGCACAGGGGGGTCTCATTGTCTGTGGAGGATAAAAGTCAGTGAGTGCTCCATACTTGATTTTCTCTGGCACCACACCAGTGGTGGGATTCCGGAGTCTGAGGCTGGTCCCTATAGCCTAAGGAGGGTGCAAGTCTGGGCTCCGCCCTTCGTTTTTGTTGGTACAGATGTGGAGGGGCCCACAGGTTTACTTCTCATTTTAGCCGAAGTAATTGTCTGAAAATTTTTACTCTTGCTAGGTTAATCTTTTGATTAGAGAGAAGACGCTTTGGAGGAGCTCTTTTTGTTTATGTTTGCTTGTTTCTTTTTCTTGTTTCAATCTTCTCTAACTCCAAATCTGAGTGATATATAAGATGAAGAGAAGGAAAGCAAGAACGTGAGGATTGGACAACGAGGAGAGGGCAAGGAGAAAAGCTGGGAAACAGGACAGGGACAAAGCCATACGTTTGTACACACAAGATGGGCAAGGAAAATGTCTCGAGAAACATCAGCAGGTTTTTGAAAGTAGCAGTTAAATGGTAGGATTCTCAACCCAACTATCTACAGACACTGATACCTGTGAACCAAGCAACTGCCCTGGATAGCAGTGTGTAATAGAGAGGTCACACTTGGAATACCTGCCATTCTGCTCTGCTAAATACATACGTCCTGTCATGACATACCAATTATTACTATAGTGTCTCACAAGTAGAAGTGTTTTTGTTTTTTTGGGGGAGGGAATTAAAAAAGAGAAAAAAAAAAGACACAAGGAAAAAAATGTTACAGGACTGTTCTGCTACAAGGCTGTATATGGTTAGATTTCTAAATTTCTGTGTAATAATATGTGTATAGTACTATATTGTTAAAATTTTTTTCCTCATATTCTGTAAGAACTTAAAATTCGATACATCAATACTTGATAGAAAATACCTGTTCCACATTATGCCTAAGATGTTTGATATTTAGACAGATAGGGTAAACCGAACGGCATATGTTGCTTCCCTTCTGGATGGCTAAAAACCTAAGTTTGCAGATCAAATATTAGAGAAATGGAGGGGCCACAAGATCAGCCAACATTTTGGCCGTAGCCTTTCAAGCTCAGTGAAGACTGAAGATATAGGAGAACCTGTACTGTAACATCATGGAACTCAGTTGTGCACTGAATTTTCTGATCAAGGAGAGTATGGAGGCACAGAGGAATGGGATCAATGATCTATGGTGTGCCTAAGGAGAGTCACATGGAGAGAAAACTTTCTCTCAGGCTTTCACAGAGAGCAAACTGGGCAAGCAGTGGCCGTGACTCATCCACATGGCTGACACTGACAAAGGATCTACAAAGTGAGGTACAGGGTTACAGGATAAACTTGACTGACCTTATCAGCTACAAAAGTTACATTTCTTATTGTATAGGTCTTGCTTTATCTCAGTCTTAACCATCCAGAAGAAAAGTATAAAAATGAGATATATAAAGTAAAGCCATAACAATATGCTTAGCTGTAAATGGCTCTAGTCAACAACTTCTGTGGATAACCCACTACCATTGTGGACTGCTGGACTGTGTTGGAGTGTTTTGCTAAATTCAAGCACCTATAACAATTAAATGCCAATAGAATACCTATCTCTGACAGAACTAAATAAAAAAGGGGGATACAAAGGAAGGACCATTCTGTATTTTTATACACAGAATAGTTAGGATAAATATGCAGCTACTTTCATGTAATTCTATGAGAAGAAAGATTTGCACTAATAGTGTTTGGACAGGATATCCTGTCTGCTTCTTGTACTATGGAAGACACTAGGAAGATAACAATGTAAAAAGTATTAATTATTGAAACTGTACTATAAATCAGCTTTAAAAAATGGTATACAACTACATTCTCTTAACTCAGTGAATAGAGGCATCTGCTGTTAGTGTTTGTGAATAGAATATCATGTCTGCACCTTGTACAACAAATAACCACTACGAAAACAATATGCAATGCATTAATTATTGAATCTATTCAAGTAATATGATTTGAAACTGTTTCATTGCTATTTGTTCTTCAGTAATTATGGAAAAAAGATGAAAAGAAAATCCTGTTATTCCTCCCATCCAAGGACAAATGTGGTCTGCCTTCCTTATACTTTTCAATGTCTTCCTATTTGCTTTACATACAATGTTCAAGATTTTATTTGTGATAGCAAAAGGAAGACAGTATGCTTATTCCATCTTCCTTTTATTTTAATAAGCAGAAATACTCAAACTTCTGTTGCTATCAGTTATGTGCTGCAAAAGAATGAAATAGTATGACTTAAAATTAATCAAAGCAATGATAAAGGTTTTAAAAATCATTACACTGGGGCAGGCTGGGAAACTCTGGTTCTGTCCACCATCTTGCTGGCTTTTAGGTCGGCCATGACAGCCGGTCCAAAGAGGCTTGAGCCATGAAGCTACTAAGCAGAGCCGGAGTCCATTCGAGATTTTATTCCCTCAAAGTTGCCCCCAAAGTTAAAGTTGCAGCCACCACGGCAGGGGTGCCTCTACATCCTCAGGACTTTGAGCTTACCAAATTACCAAATGACTTGGTGATTGCATCTCTGGAAAACTACACTCCCATGTGCAGAATTGGTGTGTTCATAAAGCCGGCAGTCAATATGAGGACTCCAACAATTTAGGGGCCTCTCACTTGCTGTGCCTTGCATCCACCTTGACTACAAAAGGTGCTTCATCTTTCAAGATAACATGTGGGATTGAAGCAGTTGGTGGTAAATTAAGTGTGACTGCAACGAGGGTGAGCATGGCATACAGTGTGGAATGCCTGCGGGACAACATTGAGATTTTAATGGAGTTCCTGCTAAATGTGACCACAGCACTAGAATTCCATCGTTGGGAAGTAGCTAATTGTCAGCCTCACCTAAGAATTGACAGAACTGTGGCTTTTCAGAGCCCACAAACTCATGTCATAAAAAAATTGCATGCTGCTGCTTACCAGAATGCCTTGGCTAATTCCTTATATTGCCCTGACTATAGAATTGGCAAAGTGACATCAGAGGAGTTACACTACTTTGGGCAGAACCATTTTAGGAGTGCAATAATGGCTTTGGTTGGACTTGGTGTGAGTCATTCTGTTCTCAAGCAAGTCGCTGAGCAGTTTCTCAACATGAGGGGTGGGCTTGGTTTATCTGGTGCAAAGGCCAAATACCACGGAGGTGAACTCCGAGAACGGAATGGAGATAGCTTCCGCTACTGCTGTTGTGGCAGAAGGTGCTGCTGTGGGAAGTGCAGAAGCCAACACATGCAGTGTGCTCCAGCACGTCCTGGGTGCAGGGCCCATGGCAAGAGGGGCAGCAAGGCCAGTAGCCTCCTCTGTCAGGCTGTTGCTAAAGGGTCCCACCAGCCATTTGATGTTTCTGCATTTAATGCCAGCTACTCCAATTCTGGGCTGTTCGGGATTTACACTGTCTCACAGGTGGCAGTGGCCAGAGATGTTATAAAGGCTGCGTATAACCAAGTAAAAGCAATCGCTCAAGGAAACCTCTCCTCTGCAGATGTCCAGGCTGCCAAGAACAAGCTGAAAGCTGTGTACCTGACATCGGTGGAGTCCTCCGAGGGCTTCCTGGACGAAGTCGGCTCCCAGGCTCTGGGCGCTGGTGCCTACATGCCACCGTCTGCTGTCCTGCAGCAGATTGACCCAGTGGCTGGTGCTGACATCGTGAATGCTGCAAAGGCATTTGTTTCTGGCCAGAAGTCTATGGCAACAAATGGAAACTTGGAGCACACACCGTTCATCGATGAGCTGTGATGCTCAAGCAGTCAGTGCTGGGGCCAGACGTCTCCAGGCTAAGAAGAGAGCACAGCCATAGAAGCCTCTAATACAATGTTTCTTTTTCTCCTTAGGTGAAATATCCTAAGAGTATAAATGCAGATAACTGCTCCCAGCTGACTGAGAGTCAATTAAAAAAAAATCAATGCACTGATCCTGAAAGATCCATGCTTTACACTCTGGTAGCACAATAGCATTGGTCACATAGAATCTGCTTGTTTGCTATAATGAAGATTGTGTTTTCAGAGCCTGCAGAAGGGACAACAGGTCAAGCCTCATTATGTGGGTTTGTTTTTGTAGCCTGAACTATATAGAAAAACCAGTTTTGTAAGTGTTGAGCTTTGCTGTCTATGTTTCATGTTAGGAAAGTTTTATAATGTGGGATGTTCCTTTTCTAACTCTGTAGGGGTCTATTCTTCCAACATATACACACACAGCTGGAGATTGACACCCAACCTCTAGAACAACACCCTTTCCTTTTCAAGCCACATATCTCCATCAGTGGATGAATGCTGCTTACTCCTAAGGCATATTTCTAGCAGTGTCATTTCTCATAACTGAGCTTTTGCCAAGGGTTAGATGGCAGAGCACTCAGGGTTACCTTTTCTAGTAAGAAACACTGGGAGTGGCAATAGAGCATCTTGTTGATTAACAGTAGGGATCTCATGAGCACACACCAGAAATTTTGAGACTCATTACAGTCACAAATAACATGAGGTCAGCAGTGAAATTAAGGGAATTGCCTGCCAATCAGTGAGGTGGAAGGGGCAAGAGAATGAACGCCTGTATTGGAGAGAGCTATGGTGTGCAAATGTCTGTCAGGTATGGGATTAGCGTTTGGTCCCAGGGAATCTAGCAATACATGGCAGGCTCTTCCCTCAGCCATGTGCCAGCCACTGCCGCCCAGAGCCTGCTCCACATTACATACACCCACATCTGCCCTTTACCACTTGGTCATCTCATTCCTCTTTCTTATTAGATGCTGTCAGAAACCACCAGAGATGGTAGTTTCCATGGCAATCAGCATCCTCATTAGTTTGGAGTTTAATGGTTGCTCAATGTCTAATGGGTTCCTAGCCCACATCAGAGGAAGGTTTGCAGTGAGCTCAAAGTCTGTTGAGGAATTGTAAAGCATCAACCATTGCATCCAAGTTATCATAGTTGGACACAGCAGCACAGTGTTATTTGGATTTAAAGAATAGAGATATGAAGAGATCATCTCCTCTTATCCTGGGTTAATGGTTCCTGGACATCTGGAAAATCACTATTTTCCCACAACATACTGCTGACAGATTGTATCACCAGACTACGGGTGTTGGGATGTGAGTCATGGGGTAGAGCAGGTTGGGCAACAGGGAGCCAACATCATCAAAGGCTTTTGACTAGATTGCTGAGGATTTACACTTTCCTCATCCACCCACCTGTCCCTTAAGCTTCGAAGGTCACCAGTGTTCTCTGCTCTGCTGAGGTTTGGTTTTCATACTAACGCAATCTTATTCCTGACCCTGTTCCTGGCACTGATTTGCTTTGCTCATTTATTCGTTGATCTATCATTTATAAACCTTACACCATACCAGACTAGTACTATTCTAGGCAGCGCAGACAGAAGAATGAGCAAAATAGACAGATCTTGAACTTCAAGGCGCTTCCAACAAAATAAAAGATAGATTTCAAAAACCAATTAAGTTCAGAACTACATATGAAATTGAAGCTAATCTTTGCACAGAGGTTTGTAATCTTGATCATAATTAGAACCTAACTCCTTCCTTCCTCTCTTCTTCCTCATTGACAGTCTATATACTCAGGGCAAGTTCTCCTGTCCCTCTTCCTCATCTGTTATGGGATCACTTGAACATACCTAGGACAGTTTGAGATGGCCCAAATCATAGATGGCCCAAGAGGGAATGAGAGTTAGAAATGAGAATGAGTCTTCGGAGAAAAGGCCATATTAGGAGCCCAGATCCTGGTAGCCCTTGGGAAAAAGGAAAGGTACACATTGTCACTAAGGTGTAAAACAGTAGCCATCTCCATTTCTCCCAAGTCATTAGGGATCTAGTCTGGGGCCCTTGAGCTGAGGCAGGCTTGGTGCCCCCATTGCTCCCCACACCCTCATCTCTTTTGTGCCTTAGGCCTTCACCACCTGGTCATTTCTAGTTTGTCAAATTAGAGAAAGGGAGAACCAGCACACAACCTCCAGGATACCTAAAAGACCTGCCCATCAGGCATGTTCTATTCAGAAGAGATGGATGAAATGTGAATAAGAGGAAGGCACACCGGAAAAATACCCCAGCACAGCGAGGACTCTGGTGGGAGAATGTTAGTAATCCATTAAGTGCAAGGGCTGGGGCTTAGCCTGATTCCTGGTGCAGCTGAGAATAGAGGGGTGAAACAAGCCCTCTAGAGCCACTGAGGAAAGAGGGCCAGCTATGTCCATGTGATGGACAAGGGATCCCTGTGTCTTCCACAGTGTGCCAACTACTTTGATCATGTGACCAGCAAAGGTACAGGTCTCTGTTAAATGTAAATTGAAGATGATCAACCACAAATGTTTTAATATAAGTATATTCTGTATGAAATTTTTACAATGCAGTAACATTTTAGAGTACATACGTCCCAAATATTGCATGGGGTGAACTTACACTAACACATTATTCATTATGTATGTGAAATTCAATGTTAATTGACTTTCTGTATTTTATCTGTAATGCTACCTAGGTGAGATGAAAATTGCTATGTAAAGGAAGGGCAGGCTTTATTTTTTTAGGGTGCTTTCAACAGTTTATTTAACTAAAATGCCATACACTGACTTTCATTTATTTTGGTACATCTTTTCCCCATAGTGATTAATAAGATTTTCAAGCCAATATAAATATTTCATAAATATTTGGCCACTTGGGTATACACCTGCACAATACCTCTGCAATATCTTTTGGCAAGAAAGAATAAAAACTTTACACTGACACTGAAGACGTGGCAATGAAGAATAATGGCCTGTACCATTAACTAGGTACAACATGAAAATGTGCTCCCAATATTTGTTTCTGAGGTAAAGGTACTACACACCTGTTCAATTAAGAAAACCATCCTTACAACACAGGATGATTTTTTATTTTTAAGTAGGACCTAGAACACTTAGCTGCCAATTAGCTGCTGAATGGCAGCACAGCATCCTCAGTTTATGTCATGAATTCACAGGGAATAGGTTCCAACAACTCAGGCTCCTTCCCGCTGGTCCTCACGAAGTGTGTGTCTCAGGGAGGGGCAGGCTGGTGCTTCACTGAACCCAGGTACCTTTCTCTTTGGTTTCCTTCATATTCTGATCATTTTCCTTGACATGTTTCAGGAAGCTGTCATGACACTTTGAGTATTCAATGTGCTCAATACCCATATTAATCCTCTTGGCGAGTATCTTGCCCTTAAGCTGCTTATTTACAACAATGCCAACAGCATGCTGGGTAACACTGTAGACTCTTCCTGTTATGCCATGGTAGCATTTGTGTGGTGTGCCTTTTTGCACAGTACCCATTCCCTTGACGTTGACAATATCACCCTTTTTGTAGATTCACATGTATGTGGCCAAAGGAACAACCCATGTTTTCTAGAAGGCCTAGAGAACATGTACTGGATTCCCCTCCTCTTGCCCTTTGTGTTATTCATTTTGACAAATTACTGGAAGATGGTGGTTACAGGCAAAAGGAGGCTTTATATTTTATGGGTCATTTATTTATTTTTATCATTATTATTTTTTGGCCAGTTCAGCTCACCCTGAGGGCAGGGCTGGTATGGCATGTAGTGCTGGGGATCCAACTGCGGTCCTCTGTGCCCACCTAAGCTTCCCTAAGTAGGAGCTTTAGACCACTGAGCTATCCTGCCAGCCCTGTTTTTTGTCTTTTTTTAAGGACCTAGAGTAGAATGGGGTAGGAGCAGTTGGGTCTAAGTCCAAAAGCAGGAAGAATTATTTCACTTATAGAGGGCACAATGAAGAACATTCCCTAGTAGCTTAGAAAATTCTGAGAGGTTTTTCAGCTCTGATAATCTCTGAGCCTCAGACTTTCAAAGGATGAAGATGGAAGGTGATGGAGAGGGATAAGCCTGAGGAGTGGAAACTCCCAAACATCCTTGACCATTTTTCTTTCGTATTCAAATGGTTGAATGCAGGTCAGTGCTGGGCACATGACTTTCTTTATGTGGATAAAAATGCAGAGCTTCTAGAATATTCCAAATGATCACATTGTCAGTGATTCTGCTGTTGGCTCTCTGATACCCTTTCTCCAAGGTAACAGCTTAGAAGGAAGGCCACTGGGGCAGGTTCAGTTTGACTCTAGTCATTTACTCAGTATTTATCTCTATCTTCTCCTCTTCTAATAACAGTGATAGCTATGCCCTATATTTAGACACCATTTTACAGTTCTACAGTGTCAGGCCCTCTGTTACTACTCATTATCTCCTATTTACAGGTGGGGGAATCAAGAGTCAGAGGCTTTCCCAGTGCCACACACTCACAGGGCCTCCATCTCTTTGGATAATTTTACAAACAAACATCAGTGAGTATTTACTGCATGACCTGCATTGAAGTCTGGGATATGAGAACAGTAAGACCCGGAACAACTCAGAGAGTTTCCAAACCAGAGTACGTGTGCTGGTCATCTTCCTTGTCACTGGCTTGCTTCATTTGGTCCTGCAGCAAGTCTCTGAGAGCTCAGGGTAAGCAGAATATGCATCAGAAGCCAGCAGCTAACTTTTGTATTCACCACAGAGCCTTTTTGACCTTTAGGTCCCTCTCACAAATGGAGGTCCAAACTAAACCCATCATTTGCTTCCCTGGCCCTGTAAGAAGGGCTCCTCTTCCTATGTTCCTCCCTAATCTCCAAATCAGAATTGCTCCTGTGGCTCCTCTCCTTCTGCCTACATGGCCCTAGGTTGGACTCTTTTCTGTATGCCAGAGCCCTTTCACCCTTTGCCTGTGCTCAGTGAGTATGGAGGTGGAACTTTGTTGTCCCAACAGGGGACAAGCTCAGAAAGTTTTCCCAACATGAGCCTGGTTCCTTGTAAAGGGTAACTCACCCCTGAGCCAAACAATAAAATCAGTTAAATGAGAGAGAGGTCTGGCCCAGAAGGCTTTCCTGTGCTGGTGAAAGTGCCCAGGAGCCATTATAGGAGTTCCACCATGAGCCACATCTTCTGTGTGGAAGCACCTGCTCCTGCAAGTTGGTGATACTGAGAAGAAAGGAGGAACTGTATATCAATCACAAGAGTGCCTGGGTCCTAACAACCATCCTGTGTCCAAAAGTCGTCTTCATTTGGTGTTTGGCACAACTCAGTGTTCCTGCTCAGAAGCTGATGCCAGCTCCTCAGCACACACAGGGTTAACGCCAGACTCCTGGAGTCCATTCTCTTAGGGATTGAACTGGCTGCTTCTTGCAGACCCTTCACAAAGCTACTACTCCATCCAGGTGGGTGAGCTCGGATGTCCTTGCCATATCTCTCTTAGGGATATAAAGCTGGATGCAAGGAAAATCAGTGGTGGGTACTCACCAGTGGGACTCTACTCTGGAGGAATCTGAGCCTCAGAAAGGAAGTGGTCCCAGAGGAGCCTCTGTTCTGGGGGACAATCACAGACTATATATATCTTGAATCTGAAAGCTTCCTTATGTCTCCACTACCACCTACCTCAACCAAGTCACCATTGTCATCTGCATAACATTATTGCCACAGCTCTCAAATATCTTCCTTTTTTTGGTGGAACCAGGGATTGAACTCAGGCCCTTATGCTTGCCAGGGAAGTGCTTATTACACTGAGCTATCTCCTTGGCCCCAGCTTCCTTTTATTTCTTGACCCTTTAAGCACATAAGCTAATTGTGTCTCTTATCTCTTTAGCACCATGTAAAGGCTCTCCACTTTGGCCAGCATAAAAGGTCAAGTTGATACGTGAGCTTACAAGGCTACCCGAGAGCTGGACTCTGTCAGTGTCTCTGACTTTCCCTACTTGGTTCCTCTAGCTTGGCTCAAGTCTTCTTTTTATTATTTGAAATCTGCCAGGCACAGCACACTGGAGGATGCACACAGAGTGATCCCCTGCCAGGAGCAGTCTCAGTTCAGATGGCCCCATGAATTCCTTGCTCCTCTCTTTGAGCCTGTGCTAAGCGCTGCCTTCTTGGGGTACCCTTCCTGGACCTCGCCTTTGAAAACTGTAAGGCCTATTGTGTGTGCCTAAACCCTTCCTGCCACTCCACACTCCAGATCCTTCCTACGCTGTTCCAACATTTCTTCCTCATAACATTTATCACTTTATATCACATCATGTCATTAAGTAACTAGTTTTATCATCTGTTTTCTTTCACCAGAATGGAAACTTATCAAAACTATAGATACGTTTTGGGTTATTTTCTTCAGTGCTGTAACCCAGTTGTCTGGAACAATATCTGGCATAGACCATATCCTCAACGATTATATGTTGTCTTGAGAACCCCTTCCGATCTTTGCCTCTTCTGTGTCTGTGGCCCATAGCACCTGGCTGGCTGGATTTGGATGCCATCACATTTTTACATCCTCCATCACACACAGACACATATGTGGAGATACCATCTCCCAAAGTAGACATATGAATAATTCGGTGTCAACATTCAGGCATACAAGTACCTTTGGAACATATGTTCATAAGTAAAGGCCCCAGGCACACATGTACTTGTACTGAAAAATCAGACTTTCAAAATTTAGTTTTATTTTGACCTCAAGCAAATGGTTTTTTTTTTTCTTATTATTGCAAAATTCTACAATAAAAATTAAAACCTAGAGTAGATTAAAGAATTGAGGCTCCTGGCCAGGGTGACATGTAGACGGTCTAAGCACCTGCCTGGCAAGTGCAAGGACCTGGATTCAATCCCCAGTACCACATGCTGTGCCAGCTCAGGAGCCCTGGGCATACTATGCTGGCCACTGAAAGCGGATGTGTAAGCCCATAATCCCCATGCTGGGGAGGCTGACACAGGAGGATTACTATGAGTCTGAGCTGTGTAGTGAGACCCTGTACTAAATAAATAAAATATTTTCTTAATTAAAAAAAGAGAATCAGAGTTCCTGTTAGAGCAGAGATGGCAAAAATGCAAACTTCAATACACATGACGATTGGTCTTACAGCAGCTTCAATGGTGGCAAGGGTCCCACAGCAGTGCTAGTGGCTGTGGTTCCTGTAGAGCCCCCCTACACAGCCTATGAAGGAAACCCCCCTTTTAATGCAATTCAGGGCCACATAGTTACTATCTTTAGGGATCTCAGCGTAAGGAGCACACAGCTTGTCAGAAACAAAGACACAGACAAGTTTAAAGGATTCTGCTGTGTAGAATTTGATGAGGTCAACTCCCTACAGGAAGCCCTGACCTATGAGGGTGTACTGTTGGGGGATCTGGCACCTCATGTGGACACTGCAGAAGGCAGAAAACAAGACAAAGGTAGCTTTGGATTCAGGAAAGGTACACCAAATGATGGGTTACAGGAGGCCAAGGAGTCAGTCAGTCACCCAGGGCACTGGTGAGCAGGCCCTCCTATGGGGAGTTGCTCCTGAGATAGCCCCTGCTGGGCAGCATAGAGACCACAGCTCCAGCCCAGACCTTGAATAGTGGCAATGCCTCCCCACCAATGAGGCAACTCCACCCCATCATCTTCTGGAGAGCCAGGTGAAGAAAGGAAGTTGTGAACAAGGAGCAGGAATGAGCACTTGGTGGGAATGCAGTGTGGAGAGTTTGAGACTGCACCAGCAACCTGGACTGGCCACCCCACAGACACCATTTCTGCACCTGACATTGTCCTCTTTCCTTACAGTGGAAACATCAAGCTTGCACACGCACGTCAGCTATTGACAAGTGGTTTTCAGTACATCCTTGGCTTTGCCATTCCTAGCTAGTGCCTATTTTGTGCTCTTTATTTTTATTTCTCTCTGTCCTCATTTCCTCTGTCCATCGTCCCTGTAGCCCCCATGTCTTTGTAGCACATGGTTTCTGGAGGAGGTATGAGGCCTGCCATGTGGAAGGCGCAGGCTCAGGTGCCACTTGCTTTGGTTCTTCTCCTCTGCCTTCTCTGTTTTCCACATGGGCCAGACTTGATTTTTCTCAGTGCCTCTCTTCTGACCTGCATGCTGAATTCTGTGTCACTGTGGCTTCCAGGAAAGAGCAGAAGTTGCTGGCAAGTTGGCCAGATGTGACCAGTAAGCAGGATTGGATAAACCTTGTATTGAAAATAAGGAAAAAAGTCCTGTTGATGCTTACAGCCTCCTTGCACCCTGCATCCTCCTTACGCCCCGCTCCCAGGGTGTTCTGTCTCTATCAGCCCTCCCTGGAGCTGGACAGGCAAAGCAGGTGCGAGGCCCGGGAAGAGTGACAGGTGTGTCAGCGGCTCTCCTCACCTGGTAACCAAGGACTCTGCGTGTTCAGGCAGTTTGCTGGGCTCTCCAGAAACCATGTCTGGATAGTTTTTGGAGGCTTCAGGCGCTCCCCATGCTGACTGTCATAGCTGCCCAGTGGCTTATGTCATCTCCATAGGTGCTGTGGGAACTGGGCAGTGCTGGTGCTGGGCTGGACTGACACAGTGATGCAGACCTTCTTCACATCCCTGTTGTCTATTGGGTGTCTCCCCCTTGGGTCTGTCCCCACAAAAGCAGCTTAGTGAGAGTGCTTCTCACTGCCCAGTGAGCCCCTAGTGGAAATGGCCTTGAAACTGTTACTTTATTTCCCGTGGTGAATTGAAAGTTTTCCTATGCCAAGCTGTTCAGACCCTCGCTGACTCACTGAGGACCACAGACATTCTGGCTGGCCACCTCATGTCCAGGACGCTCTTGTTCTCATGTTCATTGGTTGGTGCTCACCTGGCAGAAAGGTGCTGGGCAGCAGCTTTAGAGCTCAGAGGCCTTGTATGAGCAGATGCAAAGTCCTGTAGTGCCTGGGTTGCCTTCTGTCCCGGTGGGAGGTGCTAGAGCCCTGGAGAGGGGAAACTCAGCAGGATGGCTGGAAGGCCAAGGGCAACAGCATGGCTCATTGGCCCAGGATTCCCCACTCGCGATCATCCTTGGCCCCTCTGACTTGTGTCTGTATCAAAGTCTCAGCAACTTATAGAATTCACATCTCTCCCCTCTGCTTCTCATCTTCTATGCTTCTGAGGTAAGAGCCATTTGTGTAGCACCAACATCTAACTTAAGAAAGATATGCATTATGTGGCTGTGACAAACCTGATGCTTTGAGATGACCTCATCCTCAATGCAGACAGATCAAGAGCGAAACAAGTCCATGCATACTGCTGGGGACCCAGCTGGCCTCCAGATGTGAGGGTGGAATTCCAAGCTCTCAACACATTCAGCTGTATGACAGAAAGTAAATCTATGGATATGGTATTTTTGAATGATTTTTTAAGTAAATGGAAAACCTTATAAAAAAAAAAAAAAGAAACCTTACCAAAAAATTAGTACAGTGAACCACTTATCATACAGATAATATTTTGCTGTATTTGACTTATCACCTACCTATCCACCAATACGTCCATCTATTCAACAATACATTTTGTATGCATTTCAGGGTAAATTGTAGACACCAATACTGTACCCTAAATACTTCAGCATTAAATGAGAGTTTAATATTTATCTTTGAGGAAAAGTTGGCATCAGTGAAAAGCGCGAGTCTTAAGTGTAAATTCACTGAAATTTGACAGTGAGCTTTTGCCTGTGTAATTCAAAGTCCTATTAAGATAGAGAACATAACTCTCACTCTCAAACTTCCATCAAGACCCTCCTAGCCAATCCTCTAGCAGATGCAATCACTACTGTTATCTTTTCACTATGGTTTGGGCAGTGTAGAATCTCATGCACACAGGATAAAATACATGGTAAAACTTGTCAATACTTTCTATAAAGAAAATGTGTCCTGGGCTGGAGAGATGGCTCAGTGGGATAAGTGCTTCCCTGGCAAGCGCAAGGGCCTGAGTTCAATTCCCAGTTCCACAAAAAAAAAAAAAAAAAAGAGAGAGAAAAAGAAAATGTGTCCAGGCAGTATCTACAGTGAATTACCACGAACAGCCAGCTGACACCACAGAGATACTTACTTCTCCTCACTGTGAATAATGTTGCCCAGACTGATCAAAAGGCCGAGGCCTGGGCTGTGGCCACCTCTCTTCAGCCCTCCAGTCACTGAGATATCACAGAAACAAAAGTGGAGATGCAGGCCCCATGTGCTACCTGAATCCTGGGTTGCTTCCTGTCTTTCACTCCTTCCCTCCAGACTGACCTTAGGAGGCCTCTTGAAAGCCCCACTCTCACCCACTTCCTTCCCTCTCTGAGGCTTCATGCAGGTGTGCAAGGGAGTGTCACAATCTCAGTGCAGGCTGACTTCAAGTACAGGTGGGCAGGCAGTTGGAAAGAAAGGTCAAAGCAGAGGCGGCATGTGGTGTTGCAATTCTGTGGAGGGGTGTGACAGGGTGGGGGTAGAGACTGGGCAGTTGCTGCAGAAGAAAGCATGAAAGCAGCAAGCATCCACGGCCCCTGAGCAGTCAGGACCAGCCAGCAAGCAGCACATACCCAGAGCAGCTAGAATCCTGCAATGATGTTCCTGCCCTCCAGAAGGGGCCTCAAGACTGTGCTGGAGGTCTTCGCCGTTTTCCAGTGGGCACTCAGCGCCTTCCTTATCGGTGAGTCTTCGGGCTTGGCAAAGGGTGACCAAACCATTCTGGCTGGCTTGGGATTGCAGGATTTCAGTGCTAAAAGTGGGGTTGTCACAGGGAAACTGGAACAATTGCTCACCCTGGCCTGTGCTCTGCCACAGCTGGGCATGGTATTTGTGAGCTCTGTGAGGGATTGTGTGAGCACGTGCATGTTCATATGCAAAGGGCAGGCACGTGTGTGTGTGTGTGTGTGTGTGTGTGTGTGTGTGTGTGTGTGTGTGTGTGTGTGTGCTTGCAGCAGGCAGGTAGAGTCAGGCTGTGGTGTGGAGGGGATGTTTGGGATGATGAGGAGCAGTTCCGCTGAGGGTGGCTGAGAGGGGTTTGGCTCCAACCACAGGGACTCAAGGAGACCACCAGCAGGAGAGACTTGACCTGGTAGCACAGGAGACTCTGGAAATCTGTGAGCCAGAGGAATTGAACCCTTCCTCCATTGCCCGAACACTTGTACCATAAACTTTGTGAAAGTGCTTTATGTAGCTCGTTATTATATTCTGGATGTTCAAGAAGCTGCCACTGGGGGAGGCTACAAAACAATCATGCCTGTCTAGTACTTTGGGTGGGTGCTGGGTGAGTCAAGGCAAGGAGTTAAGGGAGCTTGGAAGCTACCTGGGAACTGAGACTGGAGGCAGGCCCTCCGTGCTTGGAGCAGGTTTAGACGGAGGGCAGCCATTCTTTACCTTGGCTCACCAGGCAATGGAAGCTTTGGGTGGGTACCAGTACTCTCCAGCTCTGAAAAGAACAGTATTAATTAACCTAGGAATGATGGCAAAACTGGAAGAGACCATGAAGACCTCTGTACCATGTATTTTCACATCTATTATTTCCTTTAGCTTATGCCAATCTTATGGGCTAGAAGCTATTCTGTGAATAATAATCCATGCTGTTGGCTACACACACTGATGGTAGCTGACACTCACTAGAATTAGCTAAGATTATTTCCCCCCTTTGTTCATGCCAGGTGCTAACAATCCACACTGCAGGGATGAGGGAGCACAAGTCCATGGAATACCTGGACTTCTAAGCAGTCTTTCCAAGATTACAGGGCTAGGATGGAGGAACTGTGCTGAATGGTGCTCATGAGAGCCTGAGACCAGCCTGTGAGCTCTTTTCTCATCCCTTGTACTTGCCCACTTGCTACTGGTCGGGAGGCTGGATGTGGAAACCAGAGTAAGAGGGAGCCAGGCCTTTTAGATGTGTCAGAGGTCCTGAATGCAAGGTGGAAAGACTGGCTCAGAATGGTCTCACGCTAAAGGCAAGGGACCCAGCTAGTCCTGTGTCCTTCTCCCTGTGATGTGACCCAGGTAAGCACGCTTCTAAGGAAAAGCTGAGCTCCCTATTTGGCTGGAGGGACAGCCATTCTCACTCTCATTGCTCCTGTTGCTGGGTCTCAAATTGGAGCTGAATTTGCCAGGAAGAAAACTGAGGAAGAGCAGTTTCCCTGTCTGGGCTGTAGCTTCTTCCACTTAGCCAACAAGATTCTTTGTTATTAGTTCTAGGGTTCTTAGAAATGGGAGCCAATAGCCTTGTGCCACCTGTATGTGCTGCTCTCATGCAGAAGCTGGATTCTGTTCCACAGGTTGCATAACCCTCATCTGAGACACTTAGAACCAGAGTGCTGTGGATTTCAAAATAGGAAGAAGGTGGGAATATTTACACAGACATCACGAGATGTCTTACAAGTGGGACTCGAGTCTGAAAGCAAAATTTATTTATGTTTCATATACACCTTGTACACACAGTCTGGAGATAATTTTATGTAATAATAGAGGGCCAGCCAAGTATCTCAGCAGATTAAAGCACCTGTAAGCAGGCAGGGGTACAGGGTTCGATCCCTGGTCCTGTCATGCTGACCCTGCCCCGAGGGAGTGCTGAGACTGCAATTGAGACTGGATGTGGTGTCACCCACCTGTAACCCTAGCTTTTGGGAGGCTGTAAACAGGAGGATCACTACAAGTGCAATCCAGTAGTGAGACCCTGAACACCCTGTAGACCCTTCCCTAAAATACAGATATATAATATATATATATATATATATATATATATATATATATATATATATATAATAAATATATATAATTTCTAATATCTATATATATTAGATACTATATACTAAATGCAGATTATATATATAATATATACAAGAAATATATAATATAAATATTTATATTAATATTAATATTTATATAAATTTATAATATATATATATATTTCTTGTGCACCTTTATTTTGATTGTGACTCTCATGAAGTTAAGGGTGGAATTTTCTACTTGTGGGGTCATGTCAGGTGCTAAAAATCTTCAGGAGTTAGGAATAGTTTGGATTTTGGATTTTTGGAATGAAGATGCCCTATTTTTCTCTCTCTGTCTGTCCATCTCTGTGTCTTCTCTGTGTCACTGTCTCTCTCTCTCTCTCTCTCTCTCTCTGCCCCCAGTACTGGAACTCAATCCAGGATATTATGCAAGGTAGGTGGGCTGGAGCTCTACAACTGAGCCACGTCCTTAGCCTTCTGTTGTCTTTTTTGAACTTTTGTACTTTTCCAGATTTGGCATGTTACCAACCTTTCCTCTTCCCATCACTGCAGCGGCATTCCCACACAACAGCAGCATCCCCAGAGCCTAAGGTCTGACACTGCATCAGGAGAAAATAATCATTTTTTTGAAGGGCACTATGGGCCAGGCCCCATGGAGGCCTGAATTTCTCCGCCTCAATCTGATTCCCAGTCACACTCAGTGATAACAACTGCTACTGTTTTATTTCTTGCACATGTATCCAGGATGATGCAGATTTAGTACAGATGCACACACATATATTCATGGATGTGTTACACTGCCCATCCACAGGGCAATACAATACAGAGTTGAAAATGCAAATGCAGCCTCTGCTGTCAGACCGCCTGCATGCAAGTCTGCGCAGCCTGTAGCAAAGCATTTATGCTCTCTGAGTCTTGTTTCCCTCCTTTGTAAATGGATGTATTCAGGGCACATTAAGCAGAATGTTCTAGGTGTACTGCAGTAACACATTAACCCTGAAATTTAAGTGGCTCAAGTCAGCAAATGCTTATTTTTCACGCCCCAAGTCAACAGCAGGTTGGTAGCATCTCTGCTCTCAGTGGACGATAGCTGTTCAGGCTGTTGAAAGCACCAAGTTGTGACGCTGAAAACTAATAGTTGCAGGAGCTAAGATTGCATGGGAAGGAAAGCAAGAACTGGAAGGGATAAAAATGAGTCAAATCCTTATTTCAAACTTTCTTAGTTATGAATGATGTTGAATATCTTTTTGTATGTTCATCTGCAGTTACTATTTTTTCTTCCATTAACTGATCAATTTTGACCTTTGTCCATTTTTCTATTGAATTTGAGCTGTCCGGTGAAAGACAAATAGATAAAGAAGGGGTAGGCATTGCAGGGCCAGGAGGGGGAGAGCCTTGGCCTGTGCAGGGGCCATTTGTGGTTGTGTGACATGGAGAATGAGAGGCACAGAATTGGTGGCTCATACATATTACTGAATGAATCAAAAGTGGAGGAAATAAAGAAGAGGGCAAGGGAAAGACTGCAGCAAGTGCTCAAAACCATGGGAAGGAGTTTGACCTTTTCCCAGAGGACCATATGAAGCTAGGATGGGGCCTGCCCCAAGGTGATGGCAGCAGATTCCCATTTCTGAGAGCTTGCTTAGCTCTCTCCAGCAGAATTATTATAGGAAGACAGGAGTGGAGTGACAATGCTAGGTGGGAGTCAGAGAGACAGTGATGATTTAGGGCAATAGTGATGGGGATGAAGAGAAGATGGGTCAAGAGACTGGAGGGGGGCTACGGAGAGAGTAAGTGCAAAGACCTGGGTTCGATCCCCGATACTGCATGTTGTGCCAATCCCAGAACCTGAGAGGTCTGTGTCAGCCACTGAAACCGAGTGTGCTGATACATGACTATAATCCCAGCATTGGTGAGGCTGAGCCAGGAGGATCACCACTGGTTTGAGGCCACCCTGGCCTATGCAGCAAGGCCCTGTCTCAAAACCAAAAACAAAGAAACAACTACAAAGAGGGAGAGTTCTGGTCCCAGGTGAGCTGGTGGGGGCAGGGACAGAAAATGTTAGGAAGGAGAGAGGCTGAAAGGGTCTTGAGCACAGAGAAGGAACTGGACTAGGGGGCCACTTTTGTTTGTTTGTTCGTTTGTTTCTGAGGATCAAATCAGGGCCTTTGTTTGTAGTACATCCCCAGCTATGTTTTATTTTGAGACAGTCTTGGCAAGTTGTCAGGTGAGGCTCTACTTGTGATCCTCCTACCTCAGCACTAAGCGCTACTACCATGCTTAGACCAGAGGCATTTTTTTTTTGAGATAGACTTGCTGTGCAGTTGAGGTGGGCCTTACCCTTATGGTGATCCTCCTGCCTCAGTCTCTTGATCGCTGGGATTACAGGCCTGCATCACCATGCCGATTGTCTTCTATTCTGAGGGAAGGATTCTTCACTGCGGCCTGGCTCTGGGGTGTACTGAGAGGGAGTATGGGGCAGGAAGAGCTCTAGGCCCTGGTGGCTTAAGTGAGTTCCAGGGCTATTGCCTTGCTTCCCAGCTGACTTTGAGCAAGTGGGGCAAATGGCCCTTTGACCCTTCCTAGCTGTCCAATATAGAAGTGGAACTGCATTCATTTGGAAACTCACAACCCTGAGGAAATGCCATCAAAATAAGTCTGTAAATAAGATAGGGCAGATATTGTTGTTTTAATTCTCATTTTGCAGATGAGGAACTGAAGACTAGCAATGTCATTGATTACATGCAAATTGCAGATACAGGATTCACCCCCTGGCGGGGGAGTGCCACATAGAAGAAACTCGTGAGATCTCCTAAGGCTGGGCTTGAGCCAAGGGGAGAGGAGTGGGAGGGGCCCTCTGGGCTAGAGTCCTGCCTCTCTTTAATCCTTATTCAGTGCTATCATTAAGATTCTGTGACTGCTTGCCCTTGCTCTGCCCTTAGTCCCAGAGGCAGTCAGTCATTTTGAATTTTTTTAGTTCTTTTTGTCTGATGTTGACTTCTGTACTTCTAAAGTTTATGCTTTGTCATTTCTAAATAGTACTATTTTTTGATGCAGTGATTTTAGTGTCCATTGACTTTCTGTACCGAAGATGAAAATTTGGTTCTACAAAAGTATTGATATAACTTTTGCTTCCCTCTTCTTCCAAATTTGTTACAGAACAGATTTTAGTTAACTGCCTGACTGTGACCAGGAAATGTTATTCCCATTGGAGCTATTTAGTGTACCAGGGTTCAGTTGCCTTTATTGTGACCCACTTTTCCTGTTGTTAGTAATGAACTCATTTTTAAGTTTCTTTTACTATTATTACATATCAGTTATCAATAATTTATCCCAGGCTCTCCACAGACAAATTAATCTTTCAAGTGTCCAGATATATGAGGAATCTGCAAGCTCCTTCACTCTTATTTCTGTGAGGATATTGCAGTTGGAAGCCAGCAGCTTCCTGATACAGTCTGGCTTCCTACAAATCTGTCGCTTCCAAACACTTGAGAAAACTTGGTGTAGAATTTATTATTTATTATTTATTTATTTATTTATTTAATTTTAGGGAAGGGTCTACAGAGTATTCAGAGTCTCATTGTTATATGGGACTCTAGTGATCTGCCTGTTCACAGCCTCCCAAGAGCTGGGATTACAGGCGTGTGTGCCACTAAGCCCAGTCTCAATTGCCGTCTCAGCCTGCCCTGGGGGCGGGACCAGTACAGCGAGCCCTGGATCGAACCCCATTTGCTGAGCTATTTGGCTGGCCCATTGGTGTGGAATTTAGAAAGGTGCTTCCACTCAGAGATATGCATGTGGCTGGCACTTGCATGTCTCCAGGCATGAGCATGGCCCTAAATTCTTTTGTCCTGGGGGCCTTGTCCATTTCTTTCCAGCCTTTTGTTTAGTTTCCTCCTTTATTGTTTCCCTTCTTTCCTGTACCCTATGCCTTCTTTGTTTTTGTTTATGCCTCATTTATTTATTTATTGTGGTACTGGGGACTGGGGATTGAACACAGGGCCTTCCCACTCAGCTACTTAGTTTGTTTTATTTTGAGACAGATGCCCAGATTGGCATTAAACTTGTGATCCTCCTGCCTCAGTCTCTCTGAGCGGGGGGGATTAGAGGTGGGCACCACTGCACCGAATTTATCACCTCATTTAGTGAAACACATTCTCTAGTAGTTTTCTGAGAAAGGAAGATAGCAGGCCAATTATCTGAGACTGGGTATTTCTGAGATTGTTGGTATTTTACTTTCATACTTTCTGACTTTCTATAGATTATTGTCACTGTGTCTACAGAAGCTCCTCACATTACGATGGGGTCATGTCCTGATAATTCCAGCATAAATTGAAAATATAAATTAAAAGTTTATGAATACATCTAACCTACAGAACATCACAATTTAGCAGTATGGTATACTGCATAGTATTATTTGTTTATCCTCAGGATGGAAATCACTCATTTCTCCTACCTAGCATGAGGGAAAAGATGGTGCTGCATATCGCTAGCCCAGGAAAAGATTCCAATGAAGCATCTGCAGTATGATTCCTACTGACCACATATCACTTTTGCACCATCATAAAGTTGAAACACCATAGGCAAAACTATAAGTTAAGGACCATCTGTATTTGAATCTAGAATCTCTTTGGTTCAGTTGTTTCAGAGAATAATCATCCCACTGCCCAGTTAAGGCAGGAGTGGGAACTTGCATTTCTAATTGCGTGGCAGAAATTCAACTAATCCTCTGGACTTGGGGGCCTACGCCTTGGCCTTGCCTTTTGTGAGACCTGCTTTCTGCACATTGCAAGTCTTGATTTTCCAGCACAAGCAGGCACGCTTCTTGTAGGCAGGAAGGTTTCAGGCCTACATTACAGGAAGGTTTCAGGTCTAAGTCAGTTACTTCTTTTTTTTAGAGCATGTGAATATTTTGCTATCTCACATCCACTGATGGCACCGTGCTTTTTCCTTATGCATATGTATTTTGATTTTGTTTTTGTTTTTGAGACAAAAAAATATAGTGCATGTTGGCCTTTAACTCATGGTGATCCTCCTGCCTCAGCCTCCTATGTGTGACTGCTGGAATCACACCTGATGGTAGATCTGTATTTTAAGGAACGTTTTTAGTGATAGTTTTCATGGAGCTCTAGCAAGAAGTTAAGAGAAAAATTTATGATCAATCTGGTATGTTCAATTAGAAGTTGTTTTTGTTTTCTCTAACCTTTAGTTTTTTATCTGTTATTTTTGTATTTTAGAGAAGGGTCTGCAGGGTGTTCAGGGTCTCACTGCTAGATTGGATTCATAGTGATTCTCCTCTTTACAGCTTCCCAAGAGCTGGGATTACAAGTGCACATCACCATGCCCCGTCTCAATCGCTGTCTCATCATGTCCCAGGGGTGGAGCCAGCACAGCAGGCCCAGGGATCAATCCCTTTTCCCCTACACCTGGATGCAGGTGCTTTAATCGGCTGAGCTATTTGTCCAGCCCTTCTAACCTTTATTTTGACCCAGTTTCCCACACAATTTTATGCACAGCTGCCTTAAAAATAGAGTCCAGTTATAATTTCAAGTGAACTCTAGTCCCGATGACTCATCTCTGTTAGTTCCTTCCTAGTACTCTGATCTGGGGCTTTCTATTTTCCTGGCACTTAATGTGGCCCATTACCTTACTCTACTTCTGTTTGTATTTTCCTGTTTTTTGCTTGTCCTCTTTGCACTCCCAACCGTGTTGCAGGTGGGTTTCTGCCTTCTCTTGTGTCTCCTTCAATGATCTTCAGAGAAGATGCAGAGAGAACTTGAGTTGGAAGAAAGCTGTCTGAGGCCCCTCAAACTCCAGTGGCCACCAGCGGCTCCTTGCCATTAAGCACCCTACATTCATTTAGACCTTAGAAAGTTGCTAGGGCAGGTCCTGAGGGCAGGAAGCTCAGGGTGAGAAGTTCAGTTTGACAGGAAAACACCTTGCCTGCTAGACCTAGGTCTAGGTCCCAAGGTCAGAAAGGAGAGGGAGGCTGGGATGTGGGTATGTGGACCATGTGCCTGGACGGGGGAGAGCAAGCAGTGAGCAGCTTGGGTCAGCATGCATGACTGTGGGATGGCAGAACTCGGGAGAGAGGGTGAGTGTGAGGGTCACAATCCATTCACTCTGGGCTGGGCTCCCTCCAGTAACGATGGTGATCCTTGTCAACCTCTACCTACTGGTGTTCACATCATACTGGCTTGTCTCTGTGCTCATTTTCATCTGGCTGGCTTTTGACTGGAAGACCCCTGAGCGAGGTAAGTGCCCTCCTGGGCTGGGTTGCCACGCACCACCTGCTCTTCTCTTTCCTCTCCTTTGGATTCTGAGAGGCTCTAGCTAATTCCCAGGCAGCCTTTCAGCCTGTCCCCACTGGGCTAGAGAAGCTGAGGTAAATGGCCCTTTTAAGGTGTTGGAAAGGCCACCCAATCTGAAGTGGAGTGGGCTAGGGGTGGGGCATTGAATGAATCAGAAGCTTAGCCTATTGTAAACTGGCCTGGACATGCCCAACCTGGTCATCACTTAAGTAGTCAGGAAAGTGCAAGGAGTGAGAGGACCCTGGGGCAGGCCCAGAAGGCATGGCACAGGACATGGTGGCTGAACACGGCTTGGTTGTATTGTGCTGCTTACAGGCGGCCGCCGATTCAACTGCGTGAGGCGATGGAAACTGTGGAGACACTACTGCAATTACTTCCCTATCAAGGTGAGCAGCTCTGAGCCCCAGCTGGCTACCAGCTCAGCCATGATTCTGGTGCCAGCATTTGGGTCATGGAGGCCTCTGCAGGTGCCCCCCACAAGAGTTGGGCATTGCCCAACCTGCAAGGTGGGACCAGCAGCCCTTTCTCTTCCAGATCTCTGACCTAAAGAGGAGGTCTCTTTCCTGGCTATAGCACTCCCTGACTGCACTTTCCTCTACAGATCTTGAAGACTCATGATATTTCCCCCAGCCACAACTACATCCTCGCTTGCCACCCCCATGGGCTCTTGGCTCATACATGGTTTGGCAATTTTGCCACTGAAGCCACAGGCTTCTCCAAGATCTTTCCTGGCATCACCTCCTATATACTCACACTAGGAGCCTTTTTCTGGGTACCTTTATTGAGAGACTACATAATGGCTGTAGGTAAGTTAGCTCAGAGTTGGGAAGGTTAAGAGCAAGACCAACTCTGATCCCCACTGGCTGCCTTTGGCTCACTTCCCTGACAGGGGGCTCCTTGCTGTCCTCCTCCTTTGAAGAGGGACAGATCAAAGGAGGAATATTAGGATGCTTGGGAAGCAGCCAATGACCTCTCCACTTTTTCTCCCCCCAGGGGCCTGCTCTGTAAGCCAATCCTCCATGGACTTTCTGCTTACTCAGAGGGGCAAAGGGAACATGCTCATTGTGGTGGTCGGTGGTCTGGCTGAGTGCAGATACAGCTTGCCAGGGTCTTCCAGCCTGTTCTTGAAAAACAGATGTGGCTTTGTGCGCATGGCCCTTCGTCACGGGTAAGGACAACTCTGGTCAAAAGGGTGGTGGAGGATCCAAAGGCCCAGTGGTGAATGAAGGAGAGGTTTTGAAGAAATAGTATCTAAACAAGGAGAAGGAAGAGGAGGAGGAGGAAGTACACAATCCATTACTGTGAATTATATTCATCATAAACATATACAATTGTTATTTGTTGATTTAAAATAAATGAAAGCTGAAGAAAAGCCACCTCTGGGGTGGAGCAGAAGCAGGGCCAGGTCTTAGAGGCATTTCTGCTCATGAAGATAGCATTCAAGGCCAAGCCTCACCGTCCTCATCTCCAACTTGGGCCAGTTTCTCCACACATGGGGCTTGACTACCACCCTAGCTCAAGAGGCAGCCAAGTGAAACATGGTGGGAAAAGGGAAGGAAGCTGTGTGATATGGCCCTTGGGTCTTATCATACTGCATCTCATGCCTGGGGGTTTCCAGGAGTGCCCCAGGCATGATTCCTTCAGGTTGCTACTGTTTTGTTCCCACAGGTAGCCTGGGATAGGCCAAAGAAACCCCCACCCCTGGGCTGGACCTAGACTCAGCTGACCCAGAGCCCACCGTCAGCAGGATCCTTGTCTTTCTGGGCATTAAAGGACATGCTTTCCCTCTGCAGGGTGGCCCTGATCCCTGCCTATGCCTTTGGGGAGACAGATCTCTACAATCAGCACATTTTCCCTCCAGGGAGCTTGGTAAGAGGCTTCCAGAAGTGGTTCCAGAACCTAGTACACATATACCCTTGTGCTTTCTATGGGCGTGGCTTCACCAAGAACTCCTGGGGCTTTCTGCCCTATGCACAGACTACAACCGCTGTTGGTGAGTGTGTGCTTCTGTGGGCATCCTTAGCCTGGGATCCAGGATCTGGTTTGGGCTGACCTTTAGCTCTGGCTGTGCACAGAGCCAGGGAGGCTGGCCAAAATTAGGCGGGCTGGGGAGATGGTGGGCTTGAGGCTGGAGCCCACTAGCAGCAGTGAGCTACTTTGATGTTTTCCCTGATGCCTTCTCTGCATTCCCTGGCAGTTGGGGAACCTCTACCAATGCCCAAGATTGAGAACCCAAGCCAGGAGGATGTGGCTAAATACCACACACTCTACATTGACGCCCTACGTAAATTGTTTGATGAGCATAAGACCAAGTTTGGCATCTCAGAGACCCAGAAGCTGAAGATACTTTGACATGCATCGCCAGCAGCCTTATAACCTTGCTAGAAAGTGCAGAACTGGTGGATACAGGAGGACAAATTCCGTTTAGGCTCCCACTCCTAATATGACCAGTCTTCATCATGGGGAGAAGCTGTCCATCTGCTTGGTGTTGTACCCATTTTTCCCACTTCTGTCTTTATCTTAGCTCTTTGCCTTTTCCTTGGGGCGGTGGCCTCAAGAGGCCCTAAGGGAGAAGGGCCCTGGTTCCCTCATGGGAGCAACCAGAATTGAAGAAACCAGTGTACAAAATAAAATGCCCATCTCCTGATACCAAGTATGCCCTGAGTCTGCTTGGGGGGCTGTACAGACACATACCTTCCTTTTTGTACTCCCAAACATCTCCATTTCATAACAAGGAGATGCCTGCAGGATCAGACACCTCAAGAACTGGTGGACTGAGTTCAAGATCCTTCAAGTCGTGACTTTGAAGGTAGTAGGTCAGATGAGCCTCAGTTTTCTTATCTGCCAAAGGGGACTAATAATCCCTCTCCTGCTTACCTCAAAGGCCAAATGATATCAGATTTCATAAACCAAGGAGCTACTCAAATTCATTTTCTTTTTGCGGTACTGAGGATTGAACTTGGGAACTTCAGCTTGCTAGGCAGGTATTCATGCCAATGAGCTGTCTCCCCAGCCACAAAATTCTCCTCTGACCATTTCACTCATTTCCTATCTCTGAGAAAACAATGCCATAAATTTCATGGTATTTCAGTTTTTCAAAGGAATTACAGTGTAGGATGTTGTGTTGAGAATTTAATCATGCCCCTTTGCCAGCCCTTAGTCCTCTCAGGTTTCTACTGCATAAGGCCAAGAGCTGGGCAGGCTCAGGCCTCATTTCCTGTCTTTATTCCAGCAAGCATTGTGCTTGCCTGGCCTTTTCTCTGCCCTTTGAGTGTGAGACGAGATACCTGGCATGGAGTAGCCATAAAGAACTCTCCTTCAGACTCTTAGCCCATTGCTTATTGTAACAAGTTACACAACTTGGCCCTTGGGCCCCTCGTTCCATCTATATTGGGTGAATGCCATTCAGTCCAATGGTTTACCTGTCAGTTTGCTTTAGAAAATACTGTACTTACCATGACATGACATACTGCCTCTGCCCTGGGTGCCTGCCTTGTGGGAGCCAGAGTCTGACCTCTACTCTTCTTTTCCTGTTGCTTCTCGAGCCTGGGATTACATTTTCCTTGAGCACCCATAAAGTGTTTTTGTTTTCTGGTGCTGGGGATGGAACCCAGGGCCTTGTACATGCTTAGGATATGAGCTATACCCCAAGGTGTTTTTAGACAGTCTACAGCATTCTTGTGACAGGTTTCCTTTAAAACAAAACAAAACAAAAATCACCTCTCTCTAAAGCAGCTGGGGGACCAGCCTGGGTTCCAACATGTAGTCCACTCATACCTGGCCATTACAGACTTGTGCCATGCCACAGTGTGTGCTATTCTTGTATTACACTCTGCTTCTGTACAAAGGCTTCTGGAACTGTGAGCAGTGCCTGTTGGAGCTGTCTGGGCTGCTCTCTGGTCATATTCCCACGACCCCCTTTCATAGTCCAGGCTCCATGGGGATTCTCCAAATAAAGCATAGAGCAGAGCGTGGGGCCAAGTGGTGGAGGCAGCTCAGAGGAACACAGTGTACAGCACTGGGAGCCAGAGCAGGTGGCCATTGGCAGACAGCCTTGGGTGAGCTACTTTTTATTTGCAAATTGAGATGACACCTTAGTGAGGAGCTGAATTCTGGTCAGTTCTAAGCTGTTTGGGCTCCAGGTCTGAAATACCTGTTACACAAGACCCATCCTCAAGTTGTAAGTGGGCCCACATGATACATCTCTGCTCCAGGACAATAGCTCTTTTGGTAGGCCATCTAGCCTCCAAGACATGGTTCCAGAAAAGCAGAGGTGACAGGGATAGGACATTTGGTCCAGGGCACAGAGAGGATGTTTGATGTTGTCACTAGAAATTCAGATTCCCACATAACACAGAGGATGGAACCAAGTGCACCAAGAGATGTCCCAATCCTTGTTTTGAGATAAGGCATCACTAAGTTGCCCAGGCTGTGCTCAAATTTGCAACCCTTTTGCCTCAGCTCCCCAGTGCTGGGAGTACAGGCTTACACTACAGTCCCTGGCAGACTCTCCTCCCCTCTAGTGCCCCCACCGGAATGGGTGGCCTGGCCCTTCCCATAGCTGACATGTGCTATTGTTTGCAAAGAAGCACCTAACATGCAGAAAATGTTCCAGTTAATTTCAAGAACGGGGGCCACTTTATTTGCAAAGAATAAACCATTAATTTACACAAACTTACATCCCAGTTTATATACATTATATATAGTTTATATACACAGTATCTCGCACTGGATGCCGACCCCCAAAAGCAGCATTGGGCCTGCTCCAGGCCATTCTCACAACGAAGTTCACCCTACCCCATCCTAGCTGGAAGATCTTTGAATAAGTATGATGCACCCCAACCCCTCCCGGAGAGAGCCCTGAAATGGATTAAAAAGAAATATTATGTTCCTTCTTCATGCTAGCTTGGCCTGGGGTCACTGGGGACCTGAGGGAGCACTAGGGTAGCCTAAGGACTTCCTGACAGCTAGCCAGTCCTGAGGCAGAGCTGGGTGAGTACTATGGGAGGAAGCAGAGCTCTAATAAAGGCTGCAGCTGCTCTCCCTGCCTGGCCAGGCTCCTGAAGGGGGCCAACACTTCCAGCCTTGAGTCTGTGCAGGGAAGAAATAAAGGGCTATGTGGGACAAGGACAGCCTGCTCCCCCCTTCTGTCTGCTGAGTTTGGAGGTCTGAGTTTGAGCAGGCCACCACCCCTTTCTGTGCCTCGGTTCCTACCCAAGCAATACTGGTGGAGTGCAGGTTGGGTTATATTCCCTCTAGAGGCCCTCTTTATGCTAAATTTCTCTGAGTCTATTTGCATTCATTGGAAATGACACAAAGCACACAGACCAAAGCCTCTGTTTACCTCCAAGGCTCCTAGCCTTTTCCTTTAAGCAAAAGAACCCTGGGTTAGGAAAGAAGAGAAAATGAAGCAAACACTACCATTTCCAGAGACCCAATAGCCTAGCAGCCTAAGATAACTGCCTTCTGTGCCAGCTTGGTTGTTGAAGCCTAAGCAGCTGGCAGGCCCCGGCCATGCAATTCTCCCTTAAACCTCTGTCATCTGCTTACCAGAGGTCCTTGTCCCACTCTCCATGCTAGCCTTGTCCCTCTGGTAACTCGCACCAGTGCAAATTGTGAATCTATGTCCACAGTCTTGTTAGTGAACCTGCTTTGCCAGTGCCTTCACTTCAGCAGGGCTCCCTGTTGCTTCTGTCACTGTCCCGTTTCCTCTAGGGTGCCCACTGAGGGTTTTGGATAAATGAGGGGTGTATCAGGAACCCTACTTGCCCTCCAGCCCCCACCATTCTAGACAACAGGATGGAGGTCAGAATGTTGATTAGGGGCACAATTAGGAAGCCTTTCCCTTCCCTCTCCTCACATCCATTTGACTTTAGAACCAGTCCTCCCTTGGGTCTCCTCTCCCTCCCAGGCAGCAGAGGCCCTGGGACTATCAAGGTCTCTGGGGAATGGAAAGTGCTAACAAGGAGTCACACTTGGTACTGGCAAGAGGTGAGCTGACCCTAGAAGCTGCCTGGAGGAGCATGGAAGGAATCTGCCCACAAACCATGGCTGCTTGTTTCACTGGATAGGTGAAAGAAACGTGGGCCCCAGTCCTGTAGGTCCCAGAGGCCTGCCACTTGGGCACAGCTCCAATCATGTTCTTCTGAACATGGGAGCTCTAAGGCCGATGGCTGTTTGAAGAGAAACATCTGTGCACTTGTCACAGAGGCCCTGGCAGCCTTGAGACAGGTACTAGCATCAAATAATAGAAATGTGTATCTTTCGGTCTGTCCTTGGGACCCCCTGGATGCTAGTTTGGTATTAGCACCTTAATTAGTTCTCTCCTGACCCCAAATGCCACACGGTGCTGTGGCGTAAGGGAACAGCTCTGGTGTCAGACCTGGATGAAGCTACGTTTGTGACTTATGCTGGGCTAGAGCACAGTCAAGGCACTTCACCTCCCTGAGCCTGCGCTAAACACCAGTCGTCTCTGGCATCAGAAATGCCAGCAGATGGCATCAGCTTTATGTCTTACCCTGCTGAAAGGAAACAACAGAAAGTACCTTCCAGGCTTTAAGGTGCAGTTTTGTCGGTTCCTGCTACAACTGCAGACTGCTTAAGGCACTGCATAGGAGTTGTTTCTCAAGTGTCCTGTCTCAGGTTGCAAGGTTGTCATTGGGAACCAGACAATGGCGGCCTGGCTCACCACCTAGTTCCCTGATTTTTGGAAGACCAGTGTGGTGGCTTAGAAAGGGAAGGTATAGCTCTGAAAGAAGTGCTTATTGTTCTTCGAGATTTCAGCTACCTGTACAAGGGTGACAGGGCCTGACCTAGGACAGGAAGCCAGGTTGGAAGACACTTGCACAGGGCTAGTGTGTGACAAGAAGGGAAGGCTGGGGGTGAGGGAAGGTGCCTGTGCATGGCCCTAAAGGGCAGAGTGCTGCCTATGCCTAGCCTCTGGCTGCTCCCAAGCCTGGCTTCAAGGAGTAGCACAGGTTTGGTGATGATGCTCTGCCATGGCTTTCTGAAGACACTCGGTCAGGAAGCCACCACCTGCTGTTACCTCAGAGTTGGGCTTAATGATCACTCGGCCCACAGCAAACTTAGACAAATCTCTCCACTGATTCTCACCTCTTGCGCTTTCAGGTGAGGCAGAAAAGCTCAGCTTTGTTGCTGCCTGACCAGTCTAAGGCAGTGATGGCGACCTTCTATAGTTTGCAATGACACACACAGCCCACTGTGACCCACATGAGGTTTGCACCATTGGTCTAAGGCTTAGGAATTTAGAAAGTTATTATGGCAGCTGCCTCTCATTAGACCTTGAAGGGATTTTTGAAGATTATCTAGTCCAACCCCTTCCCTCCAGATACAGCTTGACTGGAATCAGATGATAATACTTGTATTGCTTAATAAATGGAAAATGTTCTTTGTGTTCAGGTAAGCTAAAGAATATTTCAGACTCATGTGAGCACAGGTCTCAAGCACCTGTCCCGGACAGAGGTAGGCTCTGTGGAGAAAGAAGACAGGAGGGGCTGTAGTCAGACTCGGGTGGGGGGGCGTTTGGGAGGGGCCCCAGGGAGTTTTCTGAGCACAGGGCATAGCTGTAAACAAAGTGAGAGACACAGGGCCCCAAGCACAGAGTGAGGTTCTCATGCAAATGGGGTTATGGCCATTCCTGTGATGGTTCCAAGGGATAGCAATGCTCTTGACTTTGGGGCCCAGATAGCTGTCACAGTGTGGCTCTCAGCCTGAGTGGGAAGAGCTCAGACAGGGTGGTCACAGTGCAGAGGAGCAAGAATGTTTCACTGTCAAGGATGCCTACTCGGAAGTTTTCTCCCCTGGTCTGTGCCACAGTCGTCTATCTTTTTCCTCCCTAGTTCTCTCCTTAGGCTGCAAACTAATGCCACCCCTTCCTCAGCCCTAGCCAAATGAGAAGCTGCAGCCCCCTTGGGGTCAGATGGTCACCCCAAGTCTAGAGTATACCTTCTCTTTCTCTGGCCTGCTGCTCTGGATCCTCATGTTAGTACAACAAGTGATAAAACGGACAATAGGGACCTTGGGGTTGAAGAGTTACATCTCAAGCTAGTCAATGTGGAGCCAAAGCAAGTTGTGCTTCCTGTAAACCCTGGGGCTCCATCAACTCTCTTGTTAACTCAAGGCCATTCTGGAAAATCAAGTAGGCCTTGCCATCATGGGATCACTTGGGAATAAATAGCACGGGGGCCTTTCTCTCTGGCTGCGATGCCAATGGACCTCACTACACAGCAGCACTTAAAGGTTCTGGGAGTCAGGCTCCCAGACCTGGGAAAGGGGCATGGGTGAGGGCAAAATGAGGGGAATCTAGGATGCAGGGGCTTCGCCCAGCCTGATGGCCCCAAAGAAGGTGGTGTGCTTGCTCATATTGATGGAGATGTCAGCATGCACCATCTTCACGGCGATCTTCTGCCGGGCCTTGAGGAGGCAGACACCTGCAGTATAGCAAGTGTTGTAGTTGGTCTTGCCCGTCTCAATGCTGCGGGTGCACTGCAGGAAGGGCTTCTCGTCTACCACCACCTCATAGCTGGCGAAGTCAGTGAAGTTGATGTAGTAGACCTGGGTGAGAGGCAATGAGAAGGGATTGGGGAAGAGAGGAAGGAGAGGTTGGGGGCCCTCCCCTGTGGTGGTCAGACAGAATTTTCTCTGATGAGCTGCCAATGTACTTCAGGGAGGGGCAGTGCGATATGAAGGCATGCTTGTGGGCCAACAGTCAGAGGAGGACGACAGGCTTATAGGCTGTCCTTCCCATAGTCCCTGGAGCTCAGATGGTTAAGCAAACCTTTCTTACAATGGTGTCCCTGTTACAAACTCCAAGAAGACAAACACTGGGTGTTGCTTGCCCTGTCAGCACACCTGTCACCTTACCCCTGGCATGAAGCACAGTGGTACCCATACCTCGGATGCTTGATCAGTGTGGCAGACACCAACTAACTTCCAATTTCAATGCCCAAATTCTATCTGGGACAAAATTTCTAAGTCCCTGATCCCAGCAGGGACTTGCTACTTCTGCCCTCTTTAACAGAAGCTCCCCGAGCTGTACCACCCTGAGTCATGGCACCACTGCCTCCTCATTTGATGCCTGAGGAAACAGATCCAGAGTGATGAATAGCTATCTACCGTATGTGACATAGAACGAAATTGGAGGGGAAAAACTCAGTCCTCTGATTTTCCTCTATGGTTAGGAGAAGCAAGAACCTATGCCCCATGCCTTGGGGTCGTGAGGATTTTGCCAGCCCACACAGGCCACTTCTGAGTCTCTCTTATGTCCAAAAACTTAGTTTGTGCATCTTTTATTACCGTTGACATCACACACCATCTCATGCTTTGATTCTGTGCTACTAAACAGAGCTTTGTCCGCAGGACACTAGGGATTATATCCACATGTCTCATCGGGTGGGAACCTTTATCTGATACATTAAGTCACTTTTTTTTTGGTGGAACAAGGTATTGAACTCAGGCCCTTGTGCTTGCCAGGGAAGCGCTTATTACACTGAGCCATTTCCCCAGCCCTCTTAAGTCACTTTATGAGAAAGGTGACTTACTCCATGGACTCTTTGAGGGGGGAACAGTACATATTGAGGCGCCATATAAGCTGCTGGGTCAGGACTAAGCCATGCTGGAATGCTCAGAGTGCCACTTTCCTGTGGAACCCATCTGTTGGCTCCATAGTCCTCCTGCCCATCAGCCTGCTTGCTGCCTACCCCAGAGGAACCCCAACCTCAAGGCCATCTACCTCTAGCTCTGAGGAAACCCCAGTGGAAGCACACAGTGAGGGGTGGAAGTGGGCAGCCCCTGGAAGACCTGAAGAGTGGGCTCAGAGCCAGAAAAGGAGAAAGGCAAAGGGAAAATGGCCTGGGAGAAGGGCAGTAGAAAGGATGCAAGAATAACAGAAACAGAAGGACACAGAAATGAAGGGGAGAAAGAGGAAGGAAAGGCAGTCAGAAATCTTTCTGAGATGGAGAGAAAGCCCAAAAGAGCACAATTCATTCTAATGTCTAAGCTAACAGCATTGTGGGGAAGCCTTACCAGCAACCCAGGAACCAGCTTTCAAAAACTATGCTGAGACCAAGTTCAAGTTTGGGAACAGAAACAAACAGTTCAAAAGGGAAGCAAGAGCCTGGGACCCTGTACCAGGGAATCAGCAGAGTATGAAAGGGGCCTCTTTACAATTTTTCAATGTTGTTTGGCTAGGGGCAAAGAAAAAAAAGAAGAAGAAAAGAAAAGAAACAGCCCCTACCCTTCAATTTGCTTCCAGTTGGTTCCCCCCAGCCCCCTCACCAGCCAAAGTAAGAAGTTTGTCATTGCATGGCTTTGGCTGGCTCCACAGTGCCCCCAAGTGGTCTGCACAGGATCTGCATTCTGGATATAAGAAGCGTTAGGCCTGAGACCGTACTCACTTCTACCTGACTATAGATGAAGTAGGTGCCGTCCACCAGTACCTCCAGCTCCCCACTGCGGGGGTGTAGCTTAAACACCTTGGGGTTCATAGTGATGCGAGACCAGTCATTGAGCACTCCACCTGAAAGATCTCAGTATGAGAGAAGGGCAGTCACTCAGTACATGTCAGAATAATCTGGACAACAAAAAATACCAAGCAATATACAACTCTCCACCCTGTCCTATGTGACTGAGCAGGCCCAGAAGGCCACGGGTCACAAAGCACATGTGGAAACAGAGTGGGTGTGCTGTTTTTAAAGTGGATGCAGGGCCCACCCCGGTCTTTTTATCTGTGTTTATCCTACCAGGAAGGACCACTTTAATCAATACTTCCTAGGTGGCATTTGGTAGGAAGGCACCAAGAAGAGCGGGCTCACTGTTGCACATTCTTTGCTGTTATGGGGTGTGCACAGGCAAAATTCAGGCTCTGAGTGGCAGACTAGTTTTTATTATTCAATTTTGCTTCCCCAGCCCTAGGGCCCAAATCATTCTCCTGTCTCACAGGTTCATGAGTTTTCTTTTCCTTGAAAAATCCTTCCTGCAGCTCCACCATGCTCTCTCCTTTCTGGAAATCCTCCCAAGTCCCCAGAAAACCACTCAGTCCAATGAACTGTGTATCTGGAGGAGCTTCAGGGATCTTGGGGATTCAGTCACAAGGCCCCACAGGTGAGAGCAATCTTTATGAGAGTTGAGGATGGACCACCAGTTCGCAGTACAAGCTTCCAGGAGAACAAGGGAGGGCATCTAGGGGTGCAGACAGCCTTGGCAACACATCTGTATATAGCTTTACACTAATCACAGAATTTTAAGAGTGTAAGGGTAGTGGGATATTGCCCTTTCCAGCCTTAGGCAAGAGGGATGGTGCTTCCCAACATGAAGAAAGCCTAACTCTGTGGAGCCTTTTCTTTCTCTGCCATCTATTCTTCACACAAGAGTCCAGCTCAGGAGGCCCGCCCCTGAGGTACACGGGGCCTACTTCCAACCTCCTTGGTATTTCTGGTGAGACAAAAGGTCAGCATGAACTAGTGTGGAAGAACTAGAAATAGTCTTGCTCTGTGGTCATGGGGGTGAAATCAGCAGCCGCTGGCATGGAATAAACCCTGAGCATACCCTTGCTTGAGTAGACATTCAAGCAAGTTTATTTCCTGTCTGTCCCAGTGCCCCTAGATGGACAATGATCATGGTTCACCTAGGGTCCATTGGATTTGCTCCCCAGCAGGACTGTTTGGCTTTTGGTGCCCTTTTGTTCCTGTTTATACCTTTGAGGGCATTAAGTCAGCCATCCAGTTGTAGTCAAGAGTCCAGTTAATTCCAGTCATTAAGGAAGTTCAACAAAGCCTGTTCAAACTGACTGGGCTCTTATCGTAGAAGCTGTCCCCATGGAATAGGGATCTCAACCCTTACTTACTGTTTCTGCACTCAAAGCCCCACCACTCCCCCATAAGCTCCCTAAGTGTCTGGAACCTTGTCTAGTTCCAGACCTTGGCTATCTCAGACTTTGCGCATCCAGGGAGCTGGACATTATTTCAAAGTGCTGTTCATTAATGAATGTTTATGTATCTTTGGAGAAAAAGCGAACCTAACCATTCAATGGAGTGTACACAAATTGGAGTAGTATAGCACAGTAAAAGAGTCAGAGAGGTATAATTTGGAGTCTCAGCTCTTAAACTGAAGAAATCTTGGGCCAGTTAATTAACCTCTCTGGGCTTCAATTTCCATCTCCTGGAAAAGGAGCTGATACCTGCCTTGCAGGTGGTTGTAAGGGTCAAATGTAACAGCGACAAAGAGAAAACATTGGAAATTCTAAAGTACCATGCAAACATAAGGCAGCATGATTTATTACGGTATTACCCAATCTCTCAGGGACTCTACTTCCTCATCTATGAAACATAGGGATTAAGTAAATCAGTTTTTCTCCACCTCATTAAACACATTCTCCTTTTTAATAGGTACTAGAATTGGTCTATATATCCTGGAGATTTTGGTGTGCCCCACTTCCCTGAGAAAAAAGCTCCCATTCTGTGTCGAGCCTTTAGACAAGAACTTAATTTTGCTTAGTGCTGCCTTATCCAATTTGTATCATGAAAATGCTTATAAAACTACACATATCTGCATTGTGACTTTAGTCTCCATCCCTCAAAAATCCTTAGGTAAGGGGCAGATGAGATAGCTCAGCGGTCTAAAGTGCTTGCTTAGACAAACTTAGGCAGCCGCAGGGGACTGCAGTTCAATTCTGGCACCGCATGTTGAAAGCAGGCTGAGCCGGGGGTGGGGGGAAGTTCTTAGGTAATGGTGTCTCAGGTCCCTTTTGGCTCCCTCACCAGTGAATTCTACATGCAATTTGGTGCCACTGGTCCTGATGCTGGCAGTTACATAGAATGGCCAGCAGAGGGCAACATAGAGTAGAGAATGGCCTCCTATGCTAAGATACCTCAGAAGCCTGGGAGGAACTAGCCTGGGCGATTCTTTGGAGGGTGGGGATGAAGGAGGGCAGAAGTTCCCTTTAGGGGAAGCCCACTTTGATTCTTACCATTCTTGACTTGAATTGCTGATCCTTGGCCCTGCAGATGCACCACGGCCGGCTGGGAGGATAAGATAGAGGAGTCACTGTCAGGGCTGCTTGCTGGGCCACAGGTTTCCAGGCTTCTTCCTAGCCCTGTTTTCTAGTCTTTCATTTTCTATCCCAACCCAGATCCCTCTCTGTCTTAGTTTGTTAGTGAGCCTGTTTCTATGAGAAGAGAATATGATTTTGCAGATCTGCTCCTTCCTCGCTAGGAGACCTCAGCCAAATATACTGCCTATGAGCCTCATTTCCCCAACTGTAAAATAGGGATTATAAGAATTGCTGTCTGGCCTGTCTCACAGGGACGTTTGAAGATCAAATGAGGTGATGGGTATAAAATTGTCCCACAAAACCATCAAGCACCGCGCAGCTGTGTAGCTTTATCACTGTGGCCAAGCAGCTGTCGTGCGGTGGCTGTGATGAGGCAAGGCGAGGCCAGGCAGCAGAACCTGCCAATAGAGACAGATTAGGAAGCTCAAAGACTAGGGAGGAGCCCTCCAGCCCATTAAGGGAGAAGCCCAGGGTGGGCCGGCCCTGGAGCTGCTTGGCTGTTTTTCAAGGACATATTCTCAAACGTCTCAGCTCTGATCCCAGGCATCTGAGTGCCAACGGGGTGCTAGGGAGTTGGCAGCCCAGGTGAAAAGGTCTGACTGGCAGTTCTTTCTGCCGACTACTGACCTTGGCTGTGGTGACCCTCACTCTCTTTGTTGGAGGAAGAAAAGTGGTCCTGGCCAGATTAGGTTCCCTTACCTAAAGGGAGACCCTACAGTAAAGCTTTCATCTTCATAGACACAGGGCAGGGCAGTGAATGAAAACCTTGGAAGCTCCAGGGCATTCTCACAACATAAAGCCTGAGGAAATTTCACTGGGAACTGACTTAAAGGTCTATCTAAGCCTGTAGCCTTCCCTCCTCCCCAGGAAGACAGCAATCCCCAGCCAACCTGGTTCTCTCTAGTTCCAGCTTTATCAGCAGCACCTGCAAAATAAGATAGTCCAGTCAGAGGGCATACTCTTTCTACTGCCCCATCTCCTTGCCTCAGGAGCCAGGGTCACTGAGCCTTATTCCCTCAGTTACTCCGATCAAAGTTTTCTTCCCCAAGGATTAGAGCCAGACAGAGAAACCAAGTGCAAGGCAGAATCCCTGGGTGGGAAAAGACACCCTTCTTTCTCCTGGCTATCCCTGAACTTCATTGGGGGCTAACAGTACCAGGCAGGGAAGTTGGGCTTTTGCCAATACTAGCCCGAGGCACATCCCACTGAGCACTAGTGGAGGGCAAAGGGAATGCACTCCAGGGTACAGGTGCCAACAGCACTTGCTTCTCAGGCCTTCTGTTCCCTTTCTGTTGTGAGAGCCCACTGTCATTTGTAAAGATCTTGTTTCTTTGTCTTTTCCTCTAGGACATACTCCATGAGAACGAGGATCACTTAGCCATATATTTCTTTGTACACAGAAAATGCTTGATAAATATATGTGCAATGATTGGGTTAAGTGGGGGAGGGAGCCCTAACTCTGTCTCTTGTGACCATGGTAACACTCTTATCCCTGTTTGAATTATAAGTAAGAGAATCTGAGCCCTGCTGCTGAATTTTGGACCTAATAAAATCAGCTATAAAACGTCCACTTCTTTAAAACTCCAAGATACAGGATGGGAGTAGGAGAAAGAAATAACTGACATAAGTCCAGGCATTCTGACTCCTGTCAATTCAACTGATTGAATTAGGCTGGCTTGGATCTGCAGCTATCCCTTTTGGCTGTCCTTTGGTCCCTGAAGAAAGATGCAAAAGGATGAATGGCATTTAACTGTGCAGTGTGATGGGGCAGTGACCTAACTCCTGCAGCATGGGGTTCTGGAGCACAACAGCCTTGGTCCCTGAGTTGGCTGCACCCACAGCTCGAGTGACTCACATTGCCAGCTTCTTGACCATCAGTGACTACTTGCCTACAACTGTGAGCGAGGCACTTCAGAGTTCCTGAGATGAAAACTATCCTAGGGCTTGTCATTGTGTACTGTCCCCAGCATTCCTCCCCACGGCCTATTTCTAAGCAAACATGAGTAGCTGGATGCTGAGAATCAGAGCAGACCAAATCCATTGTCCATTGGAACTTTAATGAGCCACCAGGGCCTCTGGCTCTGGCTCTTAGGGGTTTATTACTGGTCCATGATAGGAAACTTTAGAGTATGAGAGGGATTGTGATGGAAGTGGTGACATGGAGCAAGAACAGGTGGTACAAATAAATTGGAGCAGGCCAGGGCCCATTGGCTTGTCTAGTTCCTAGCTTTATAATGGGTGAGGAGATCTGTATTTGTAATTACCACCAACCCCAGCACCACTGTTTAAGACTGCTCCCAGGGCCAGCCACTCCTGCTTGAAAAAATATTTATAAAGTTCCTAGGCAGGTAAGGAGACAGGGAAACTCACCAGAAGGTCCCTGGAGGCCAGGGGGTCCTTGAGGACCAGGGGGACCGGGAGGACCAGGTGGTCCCATAACAGTTGTTCCTGGAATTCCAGGAATCCCTGGAATCCCTGGGGGTCCCTGGGGTCCTGGAGGCCCTGGAGGACCAGGAGGACCATTGGGCCCAGGTGGCCCTGCCTTCTTTCCTGAAAAACAGGAATTAACATTACATTTGTAGTCACTTATTACAAATAGTATATTATCAGGGATGTGCTGTTGGGAGTTCTAGAAACTTCCAATGACACAAAGTCAGCCCTCTAAGAATATCTGCTAAAAAGCCAGACATTTTAATCATATATAGTCCCCTTGAACCACTCTCTTCTAGCCATATTAGAGTATATAGAAATAAATGGCCTCACATTAATGGAGAAATAGTCACAGTCACAGGACAGTAGAAGTGCTACATTAGTGTAGGAGTCAAATGCTGAAGAAGGCAGGGAAGACTTCAAAAAGGAGGTTATGTTTCTGCTGAGTCCAAAGGATAAGAAATACCAAGCAGTCAGACATATGGCCACTTTATAGTTCTTTTAGAATTCGGCTATTCTTGATGAGTTGGGACTTTCATGTTAGTAGCCCAGGTTGGTGGAATTGATGTGCATAACAAGAGGAAGCTGGATAGCTTGAGCTTATTAGCTGAGGGAGGTTCCCGTAGGAGTCAGAACATGCAGGAGGTGCGGGGGAAGTTGGGGTCAGGGCTAGGTGGAAATGAGCAATGGGAAGGAGTTTTGAAAATGAGAGATGGGAACAGAGAAATGGAGGGAATGAGGGAGAATGGGAAGGAGGGAGGGAAAAGGAGGGAGGAGAGAGAGGGGGAGAGGGGGAGGAGGAGGGAGGGAGAGAGAGGAAAAAAATTAAGAAACAATGGGAAAGAAGAGAAGGCAAAGTTAGAGATGCCTGAGGAAAAGGCAATAGGATTTTCTAAGTTGATCTCTCTAAATTCTATTTTTAAGGATCTCTGGGAAAGGAAATTCTGCAAATGCTCTTGGTAACATGTTCAGTGTTTACCACTCTTCACTAATCATGGTTAGGAAATTCTTTGGTATATTTAACTAAAATCCCTCCTGTGTCATTTAAACTTTTATTCTAGTTTTGAGTAGACAGAAAAGAGTTACCATCCTATACATAATAACTCTCATATATTTGAAGATGTTAATTATTTATCAACCTCCATTTTTATAAGTTAAACGATCTAACATCCCAGAATCTTTTTTCAGAGGACCTATTCTTGAACGTACTATGCACTCATGAAATCCTCCTGCTTCCTCAACAGTCTCAGCCCTCCTACTTCATCTTGCAGTCCTTCCAACATTCCCACCAGGATGTAGTTACACGAAGTGAATTCTAACTGTGGTCTAGAGCCTGAGCCTCCAGGGCTTCCTGTTGATTTCCTCTGCTCTGTGCAATCCCATTCAGTGGCTACAGGTGCTTAGAGGTTTCTGTCTTCTTTGGCCCTTCGCCATCTCGCAATTTTGTGTAATCAACAGGAATGGAAGTCTTATAAAACACTAACAATCTTCTAAGTTCAGGTAACATTTTAGTTTTAAATACAACCCTTTAAAACTTGCTTACTCTTGCCAACTCTCTGTTTCTTAGTCTCAGGCAGGTCCCTCTTTAAAAATAATGTCTTATATCCAAGAAAGCAAATCCTCATGGTAAAGCCATTCAGGAAGCCAATTGTCCATGTCTAACCACATTTGCTTTGAGGAGCCTCTTTCCTAGGGAGGAAAAAGAGGAAGATCCAGAGAGTGTTTTCCACAGAGTCCCTGCAGCCTTAAAGACCTACAGGTACGAGCGTTAGCATTTTCCTGCACCTGGCAACAAAAGGTTGCATCTTCCCAGTTGCTAGATCTAGCCAATTGCAAGATGCAGAACAGGAAAACTATCTCCCTTCAGTTTTAGGCAGCTTCCAAATGAGGCTGACTCAGTGCCCAAGTTTCAATTCTAGCTACTGTAGTGGAAAGAACAAGGAGTCTGTATTCAGGAGATAAGGGTATAAGTAGGTCCCTGCTCCGCCACACACACACTTTGGGCAAATCCTTTCCTCTCCTTGAGCCTTTGTTTTACCATCTGTGAAATGAGAAGCTTGGCCCTGATGGTTTCTCTGTTTCCTCTAGGCCAGTTCCATAAGTAGGCCCAGCCTGTCTTATACTTAGTGGCCTGGAAACTGTCCTAGCCTGGCTCAAAGGTTTGCTTCTCCACCTTATTTTGTAGTAGAGTAGACACAGAGGATGGTGTGTATTAGGCCATCCCAAGGCCCAGAATTTTCAGGCTTACCAGAGATTTTTCCAGCCAGAGGGTGTTCTATGAGTAGCATGCACTTCAACTTTAAGAATGTGAATTGCCTGTAACTGCTTGATGGAATTTTGGAAGAATTACAGGCAGAAATTCCTCTAGTCCAGAGAATAATGGTTGCAGTATAAACAGAATGTTCACTTCTGAACGTGTCAGAAGACATTTGAGAAAAAGCTTCTGCTGTGATCTAGTTCTGCAGCTGGTCTTCTTAAGCTTCCCTAAAATCAGGCAAGTGTGTTTCTCATACTCAGACAGAAAGTTAGGACCAGAGGACAGGAGGTGCAAACTGATCTGTGCACCAAACATGACTTTACAGGATTGACTTCCTTCTTCAAATTTCCTAATTTTGTTTAACAGGACACTTCATGATACAAAAGCCCAGAGATATTTGTAGTTAGAAAGTCACCCTGTGTCATCTTAGATGAAAGAATACACACATTCCTATCAAAGCTAACTAACTTCATCAAAGGGGCATTTCCTTAACCTTTTGGTTAAACCTAAAGTGTCTAAAGTGTTGAAGGAGAGAGAGGGAGAGAGAGAGAGAGAGAGAGAGAGAGAGAGAGAGGGAGAGAGAGAGAGAGAGAGAGAGAGAGAGAGAGAGAGAGAGAGAGAGAGAGAGAGAGAGAGAGAGAGAGAGAGAGAGAGGGAGAGAGAGAGAGAGAGAGAGAGAGAGAGAGAGAGAGGGAGAAGGAGAGAGAGAGAGAGAGAGAGAATATATTATTTGTGGGAATAGGACAATTGCATTAAAGGCTGAAAATTAACAGCTCAGTTTACCTCTTCAGGTAAGTACCTACTCATTTGGTCCAAGAAAATCTGTATTAAATTGTTTCTAAATAAGCCAAAGTGAATGTTTAAGGCTATGTGCATTCTCTCCCCAATAATATCCCAAATACAAGGTAGCAGTGCTGCCCAATGATCTGAATTATAGTTTCTGTCTTAAAAGGATATGACAAGAGTTAAGACTAACTGCTTGAAAAATCAAATTTACTTCCTTAAAAAAAGGACTACCTTCATGGTACATGCCAAAGCCCCAAAGAGAAAGATTTCCTCGTGGATTTCAGCTCTCTGGATATATTCTGTCTCTGTTTGCCTGCCTGCCTGCCTGCCTGCCTGCCTGCCTGTCTGTCTGTCTGTCTTTTTGAGATAGGGTTTCACTATCCAGTTCCAGCTAGTTTTGAGCTCACTTTGTAGCCCAGGCTGGTCTTGAATTTGCAACCATCTGCCTGTCTCAGCTTCCTGAGTGCTGCAATTACAGGAGTGTGCCACCCTCCTCGGCTTCTCTAGATATTTTCTAATCTTACTCAGCTCAGGTTCTCAGGAGGCCAAGTCACTTTTCAGCTTTTTTACAATAGGGACACAAGTTTTCTATAAGGGCCAGGATATCACAGGTACCAGAATACCCTAGTTAGTGTTCAGAGAAGCAGGATGCTGCAACTACAGACAACATATCATTCTTACCTCACCTAGGATTAATAATCTAGTCTAGAAAGTTCCTTAAATCTGAAATAGATAGATCATTTCACTAAATAATTTTAATGAAAAATCATTGGTTTCCTCCCAGGTCAAAACCCAGAAATAAACAGGAAGATGAACTGATTTCACAATTGGTTCTTTTGGTTCTAACCAGCAAGCCTATTGCCTAGCCCTGTTCTTGGCGGTTCTTTGGCTTTGATTCTCTGCTCTTCAGATTTGTGGGCACCCATTGAAGGCCCTGGTTCGTCCTGTGTCAGGGGAAGGGGAGAGTTACACAGCAACAACCCAGGAGGCTGCCTAAACAGAAGCTTCTGGGCTTCCGGGGCCGCCTGTGCAGGGATGCTGAGTCTGGAGAGTAGGCTGAGGCATTTCACAGTTCTGCGGTTCCCTTCTGGGTCAGAGATGCCTAAGAAAGCTGGTGCGACAAGCAAGGTGAGGGGCAGATCCCGTGGTGCCCAGAAGAGTAATAAGGAGAGCAAGGATCCAGAGAGGCCACCCCCTCTGTTAGGTCCTGTGACAGTTGATGCTAAAGGTTGTGTCATCATAGCCATCCACCCCAAGCCTGGCTCCAGACAAAGTGCTGTGACAGATCTGACCACGGAAGCTGTAAATGTAGCAATTGCAGCCCCTCCATCAGAGGGAAAGGCCAATGCTGAGCTCCTCCGGTATCTTTCCAAGGTCTTAGAACTCAGGAAGAGCGATGTGGTGTTAGATAAGGGTGGTAAATCTCGTGAAAAAGTGGTGAAGCTGTTGGCCGCTACAAGTCCAGAAGAGATCTTGGAAAAATTAAAAAAGGAAGCTGAAAAGAAATAAAAGCAAGAAATGGAAAGTATATCCTTGGGGACTATTTTATTCCTAATGAAGAAGAGGCTGCTAAATAGGAAAATATGTTTAAATGTGCAAAAGAACATGTACATATATGAATGTAACAAAAAAACCTAGCCATTGTAAAAGTACTGTACTATTCAATAGAGGTTCTAAAATCCCTGGCCCCGAACAGCTTGAAACTTGTTACTCAGAGCAGCTGGAGCCTGGCTGAATCCTTTGCATGCTGTGGCAGAGTTCTGCTATCCAGCAGCCAGCAGACTTACTCAGGATCACACTATACAAGGTGGCCCCTAGGACCAGGCCCTACGACTCTCTGTCAAATGAAGTGATCCTGACTGTAAGATGATAGTATCTCCACATCATTTCTTTTTTGTTCTTTTTCTTTTTTGTTTTTTGCAGTACCAGGGATTGAACTTAGGACCTTGAGCTTGCCAGGCAAGCACGTATTCTACTGAGCTATCTCCCTAGCACCTCCACATCATTTCTTGAATTCTTGGAATTGCTTTCTAATCCAGTTTACGAGTGACAGGAAAAGCCATCATACTTTGTAGTCTGATATTTAAAGATGCTTATCTAAGTACAGAAATTATTTTTAAGTCTTTTAAAAGGTTACATGGAATTTTGTTTTGTTGGTGGTACTGGGGGTTGAACCCAAGGTTTTCACACTGAGCTACATCCCCAGCCCCTTTTTTATTTTGAGGCAAGGTCTTGCTAAGTTGCCCAGGCTGAGTGGGATATTCTGATCCTGCTTGTCTCTGCCTCTTAGACTGCTGGGATTGCAGGCATGCACTAAATACCTGGCTAAATTACATGGACCATTTGGTGAAAAGGTAAATAAAAATAAGACTTGGAAACCAGGCATGGTGACACACCTGTGTAAATCCCAGTGCTGGGGAGGCTGAGACAGGAGGATTGCTACAAGTCCAAGCTGTGTAGCAAGACCCTGTATCAAACACATAAAGAAAAGAATACTTGTAGCATAATTATTTTTGCTGACTGAATTTTCTTCTCAGTGGTAACTTGTAGGTTTCAAATCCAGTATTTCTTATGAATCACCAAAGACCCTTAGAAGAAAAGACTTGGAAACTATTTGTAGCATAATAAAACCTATTAGAAATTTAAAAAAATAAACAGAAGTTTCTTTAGAAGACTAAGGACCAGAGTAACACTACAGACTACTTTTTCAATAATAGAAAAAATTATACTGAATTCCTAAAGTAAAAAATACCTTTTCTGAGTATCTGGTAAATTAAATAAGGGTAACTTAAGGCCAAGAAATAAAGTATTGATATCTTTCCACAGACAATATACCTTTTTCTTATAAGACATGCCTGGTCCTCATTCATACCTGATCACTGATTTGATAAAAGAGGGAGGAAAACAGGAGAAAAGAAAAGTAGGGGAAAGAGTAAGGAAGAATGATGAAAAGAGATTGAAATTCAATTATACAGAGGAACTAATAATAAGAAAAAAAACCAAAAACCATATTTGCATATTAGTAGGGGATCAATCCTACTTTTCATGGATCTTCACCACAGAATCATTTCTTGTTTTTAGAAACTACAATACTCAAGCAGATCATATGTAACTGAGAGAAATAATGAGCAATGTTGAAAGAAAACATAAAAATCCTATTTCTTTGTTTTTAAAAAAATTCTTTTACAAATGACATGACTTACCCTTTTTCTTGTTTTTGACTGGGCCTATTAGAAAGAAAAAAAGAAAATGGAAAATTAAATCACTGAAAAATAACAATAAATGCTTCTTCTGTAAAACAGTCCCTTGGAGGAACCCTGAATATACTACACATTGAAGGCTGTCACACAGCTGAGGGTCAGGCTTTTGGCAAGGCATTTCCCAGCTATCAAGTCTGCCCAGTCTGTTTCTTGACTATTGAGGTCACAAAAATGACAAGGAAGGCTCTTTTCTGGAAATAAAAATCTTTTTGTGTCAGTGTTTGGGGTGAAGGAATTGGTACTTTTCCATACAGATGAAATGCCCAGAAACACACAACTCAACAACCTTAGGACGACATTCCATTTACCCTGCCAGTCCTGAGGTTGAAGAGTCATGCATTCAGGTGGTGATTGGATGTGGAATCTTCGTGGTGCAGCTGAAAGGAAAAGGAGCTGTGTTCACGGACGGAGAGCAGTGGCGGCTTGCTTCTTAGTCATTTCCTTACCACAACTTCATTTGTTAGCTGTGAAAAACAGTATGACCACATTATACTCACATGGGGCCACATGTGCTCCCACTGTCATAACACAACTTAATGGATGCTTTAAGGAAAATATCAGCAGTGAAATCACAAACATGTTCTTGGGAACTACTCTTCAGGAAAGAAATAGAGGGCACTCAGAAAACCCAAGACCTTCCTAACATAGTTAGGTGACAACTGTTCCCTAGACACATGCTTTAGGTCTCTCTCAGACACTTATTTTTTCCCCTCCTAGTGATTCAATTCTCTACATTCTGCAGATGAATCTGACATTTTTAGATACAGATATTTAAAATCTGTTCCAAACTCCCATGACGACAGTATTGTACAACATCAAACTACTGTCAGGTGGGTGAGATAGCACCTGCTTAGTCCAGCACAGGGGCAAGGTTTGATCCAGAGCACCACATGTTGTGCACACTCTGCCCCAGGGGCCACCCAACACTGAGAATATTGGTGCATGCCTGTAATCCCAGCACTGAGGAGGCTGAAAATGAGAGGTTCACCATGAGCCCAAACTGCATTAACGAGACCCTGTACCAAATACATAAAAAACAAACAAACAAACAAACAAACATTAAACCATTGTCAAGGCCCTCAGGAGCTTACAAAAACAACACCAAACATTTGCATATTATTCTATACTTCGTAAAACCTGGAATGATCTCTACCTATGAGAGCAGGTTCTGTCAGAAGTCAGTAGAATCTGTGGCCTGGACATCAGAACTGCACAAGTCCCTTAGAAACCCAGTGTCTGTGCTGACATCCTGACAAAGCAGTTTAAGTATGGCAGTTGAGTATCATGTGCAGGATCAGGCATCCTATGTAGTACTTGGTACTGTGTGTTCCAAGTGGGGGTGAGGGCACGAATCCCCATTCTGATAGTCCTTTATTCTCCTTTCTTCCCTTCCTAGTATTGGGGCGGGCATGCACTCTCTGCTGAACTATAACCAGTTCCTTCTTCCAGTCCTTGTCTTCTGTTCTTGCAACCCATCTTTTATGGTTTTTTTTCCTGACAGTGTCGAGAGTTCTTTTTTTTTTTTTTTTGTCTTTTTGAGACAGGGTCTCACTGTGCAGTTCAGGCTGGCCTTAAGCTCACTTTGTAGCTCAGGCTGGTCTCGAACTCACAACAATCCTCCTGCCTCAGCCTCCGGAGTGCTGGGATTACAGGCATGTGCCACCACGCCCGGCTTTAATATTCTTTTTTTTTTTTTTTTTTTTTTGCGGAACCGGGAATTGAACTCAGGCCCTTGTGCTTGCCAGGGAAGCGCTTATTCCACTGAGCCATCTCCCCGGCCAGAGAGTTCTTGAGAATGTACATGGAAGGAGGTCTGTCACAGAAGTGCACCTACACAGACACCCCTAAGAGGCAGCAGGCTAACCTGAGAACGACTTCCTCCTTGAACAAGGAAGCTGTTTGGGGAAGGAGTTATGCAGAAAGACTTACACCTCTCCAGTGAGTGCTTCAGTGTTGAGAGCAGAAAGATGACAGTTGTTGCAGCCACCCTGCCCTGATAGTCAAGGTGTGCTAGCCTAGGCCAAGGGTTCAGCCATTTAGTCTGCTTAAGGGTTAGTGTGGCTATAGCAACGTCAAATTAGGGTGTGAGGAAATCAAACCACAGCTACCAAACAGTCCTCACTGACTGTGTCAGGGGAAGGTGTCAGTCAACAGTGAAACACAACTCATTGGCAAAGAACTTACAGTCGGATAGAAAGATGTTAGGAAGGGAACTCCAGGGACTGTACTGGCCAGTTGAGGACAAGAACTTCCTAGACGACATTTGACTTAAATGCACAAGTGAAAAGAGGGAAAGGAAAGTTTTCAAAAACCTTTAAAATTTCTATTATTTTTCTAGGGGGTGTGCTGAGACAGTGATTGAGACTGGTTGTGGTAGCATATGCCTATAATCCCTGCACTTGAGAGGTTGTAAATAGGAGAATAACTGAGTCCAGTCTACACAGTAAGACCCTGAACACCCTGTCCTACAATACAAAAAAAATTATACCAGAAGACCTTACAGTGGCATGCATATACATTACATACATCACATGTACATAGTACTTAAAATGAGGAACCAAATGAAAAATAGCCCACTAAAGTACCCATAAATAAGCACAATTAATTTTTATGCATATCTAGAAATTTCCTATGCATATTTATTTTTACAAAATGGGACTAAATTCAAAATATTTAATAATGCTTTCTATGTCAATAACTATTATTTATTTTTTAATTTTAAAAAATGATTTATTTATTTGGTACAGGGCCTCACTACATAGCTGGGACTCAGTGATGATCCTGTCTCAGCCTTCCCAGCGCTGAGATTACAGGCATGTGTCACTGCACCCAGTTTCTCAGTGGCTGGCATGGCATGCAGTACCAAGGATTGAACTCCAGTCCTTTGCTAGCACCAAGCTATCTTCCCAGCCTGAGAACTATATTCCTACATTGTCATTTTTAATATGAATATATCAACATTTTTTTTGCCTTTTTGAGACATGGTTTCACTATGGAATTCAGGCTGGCCTTGAGCGCATGTTGTAGCCCAGGGTGGTCTCAAACTCATAATGATCCTTCTGCTTCAGCAGTGCATGACCATGCCCGGCTTCAAATTCTGTTTAATCATTTTGATGGACATTTAGGTTGTTGTTAATTTTTCATTATTGTGAACAATGCTATACTGAATGTTTTTACAAGTATACATTTTTATATACTTCCCCAAACAAGGTTTTAGAATGCATCATTAAAAATGGTAATACTGGATAAAAGACTTTCTTTACATGTCATTAAACAGAATAATCTTTATATAGCTACTGCTTTTAATGTTATGCTTGATTAGTTATTCCCTAATATAATATTGTATAAGTATATTTTTATAACTTTTCTTATTTAATTTTTAAATCTGTAACTAATCTGGTATAGATTTTGGTACACAATGTGAAGTAAGGAGTTACATAATTTTTTCTTCATTTTCCCTATCAAATGGCCATGGCATGAAGAGCACTTAGTGACTTAGAGGCTCAGAGTGCTTTTGCCACTTCATCTTGGGGCATAGAAGAGCTCTCAGAGAGCTTCTGCTTAGTAAACATTTGTCACAGCCCTTGAGGCAGGGAAAGAAGACACATGAGTACACACAAGGTTGCCATTAGAGTGTATCATATCACCCACAGAGAGCTAATGAGTGCATTAGCTCAGCAATATACAGGCTCTTACTTGTTCTAGCATAGCTCATTATGGGCAGTAAATAATTTGTAGGATTTTCAACATGGACCTCTAAGCTTTGATTCTGTGTTTGTCATGACCACTGATTTCACTTCAGGCCACTGTTTTTTTATTCCAGCTTCTAGAAGGAAAATGCCAGGGAGTTAAGATCATCTATACTTGAAATAAGCATCTTACTACAGAGAAGAAACAGTAACTCCTGCTGAGTTTTATAGGCTTTTAGATATATTGATTTTTCTCCATATTCTTCAGAACATTATTCTTACCTACTCAGAGTACTTCCACTGGCACATGTCTGCTTCCATGGTAACAAGCTATATTTCTAGATCATTCCAAATCTTCCTATTTGTTGCCATAATGTTTTTCACAGGCAAAGCCTGAAAATGTATCAGAGTAGGACAGACAGCTTTGGAGTGCTGAGACTCCACAGATCATGAAATGGACATAAGACATGATCCATACAGGCAGGCAGCTTACCCATCTGACATTAAGACAAGTGTGTCTAAAAAAAAAAAAAAAAAAAAAAAAAAAAAAAAGATAAGGGTGTCTCATAACAGAATCAGGGCTTGGACAGCAGCAGTTGACCTAGCCAGATTCTAGTCCTGAATCAATCACAAAGTGACCATAAATTGGCTCTTTAGCCCCATGATTTTCCACCTGCTAAACTAGGTAACACTATATCCTCTTGTCTCTACTCAAGCATTAGGGTTCTGATGAGAATCAGTGATATAAAAACCAAAAGCCAGAATTCTGTATTCAGTGAAATTATCTTTCAAAAATGAAGTAGATTCTGGGTGTGGCAGCACATGCCTATAATCTCCTAGCACTTGGGGAAACTAAGGTAGGAGGATGACATTTTAAACCCCATTTGGAGAACTTAGTGATACCCTGTCTGAAAATAAAAAAGGGAACAGGGACATTGCTTGGTGGTGCAGTGCCCCTAGGTTTTGTCTTTAGTATCAGAAAGAATGAACAACATAACAACGGAAAAGGAACAACTTTCAGACAAATAAAAATTGAAGGTATTTGTTGTTGCCAGTAGGTCTGCCTTGGAAGAAGTAGTAACAGAAGTTCTTCTGAGAAAAGGAACATCATACAGGTCAGAAACTTGAATTTATATTCAGAAAGGTAGTGAGTTAGAGAAGTAATAAATGAAGGTAAAGCAAAATGTTTTATGCATTCCATGATTATAGCTTAGGGATATGTGAAACAAATGACAGCAGTATGCTAAGGGATAGGAGGGATTATTACAGAAGAAAAGAGAACATATTCTACCTGATTCTATGAGGCCAGCATTACCCTTATACTCAAACTAAACAAAAACATTAAGAAAGGACAACTACAGACTGATAACTCTCTTGACCAAAGATATAAAAGTTTTCAATAAAACATTAACTAATAAAATAGAACAATATATCATAAGAATTATACATAACTGCTGTAGTTTAAATCTATGCCTTCAAAGCTCATGTATTGGAAATTCTGCCCCCAGTGCCGTAGGACCTTTGGGAAGTAACTGGCTCATGAGTGTTCTCATTAGTGGCCTATTGGATAATGTAGGAGTGGCTGTGTTGTAGAAATGAGCTCTTTTTCTGGGATGCACACTGTCTTCCCCCGTGATACCATTTGCCATGCCATAGCTACATGAAAAAGCCCTCACCAGATGCTAAGAAGGTCCTGGCATCAAACTTTAGAATTCTTAACCTCTAGAATGAAGAGGCAAATAAACCTCTATTCTTTATTGCTTATTCTCAAACATTTTGTTAAAACAACAGAAAATGGACTAAAACAACAATCAAGTGGGATTTATTCTTGTATGGGAGGCTGTTTTGGCATTGAAAAACCAATTAATCCATTAGACATTAATAGTCTAAAGAAGAAAGATGTATTAACACACTTAGAAAAAGACTTTGACACAATCCATTATCCCTTCATGATAAAACTTCTCAGTAAATTAAGGATCATGGAGCATTTCCAATTTGAAAAACAGCTACAAAAAACCAAAACCAAAAAACCCAACTCTATAGTGAACATCATACTTACTAGTGAGAAACTGGATGCTTTCTCCTTAAGACTGGGAACAAAGCAAGGATACCCCCCCCCCCTTTGCTACCTCTATTCAAGATCATGCTGAAAAAAAAGAGCCAGGTGTGGTGGTGCATGCTTGTAATCCCAGCACTTGGGAGGCTGAGGCAGGAGGATTGTTGTGAGTTCGAGACCAGCCTGAGCTACAAAGTGAGCTTAAGGCCAGCCTGAACTGCATAGTGAGACCCTGTCTCAAAGAGACAAAAAAAAAAAAAAAAAAAAAAAAAAAAAAAAAAAAAAAAAAAAAAAAAAAAAAAAAAAAAAAAAAAAAAAAAAAAAAAAAAAAAAA